>BOPN01000593.1:245429-260429 GCA_017312705.2 Penaeus japonicus
AGAAACACCAGGAAAACTTCCAAACTAAAACATTAAGTAATAAAGTGTCGCCAGAGCCCAAGATTTGGACAGATTTATATATATATATATACATAAAAAGAATATTTTCATAATATTCATAAGATTCTGACTGGAAAGAATGTCAACTGAGCAACGTCTCGAGGTGACGTCATCCTCGCGTTGCTAGGAGACCGAGGCTGCTTGACGTTTATCATTAAGTGCGTTTCATACTGAGGCCTAGTGGGGTATTTCGAATCTAATAGTGATGTGGTGATGGTTATGGTGAGGATGGTGGTGGTTGTGATGATGATGATGGTAGTGGGATGATGGTAGTGGGGTGGGGTGGGGTGATGGTGGGGTGGGGTGGGGTGGGGTGGGGTGGTGTTGGTGATGGTGGCGGATATAATAATAGTAATAATAAAATTGCGAGGAGAAATAATAAGAACAATACTAACAATGGTAACAGTAATAAATAAAGAAAATAAAAATGGACAAAAGCAATGATTAAAACATCAGTAGTAGTAGCAAGTGCAATAGCAACAACAGCGAAGCACAGTAACAATGAGATAAAGTAAATGACCCCCCCTCGAAAAAAAAGAAATAAAAAGAAATAAAATCAACATAAACATATCACAAAACACAACCCCAAATAACCAAGAAACACACACACACACAAAAAAAAGTCACAAAACTAAAAATGCAATGATATTAACAATAATCGTTAGAATGATAACGCATTTAATATATTTATTCTATGACAAGTAGATCACATTCTCTTTAATAACACAAAAAGAACTTTACTATAGATAATAAACAAAAACAAGTAACAACCACAAAACAGTAAGAACAATAATAAATAAATATACAATGAAAGTAACAAAGATGTCTAATTATTCTCATGTGACCGTGAGTGAAGGACGATTATTAAGAAGAGGAAGAGAAAGAGAGAACGTGGGAAGAAGGGAGAATGGGAGAGAGAGTGGGGTGGGACGGAGGGAGGGAGGGAGGGAGGGAGGGACAGACGGACAGATATATAGAGAGAAAGGAAGAGAAATGTAGACAGAGATAGATAACTAGCTAGCTAGCTAGATAAATATATAGATAGATAGACAGAGAAGGCAAAAGAGAGAGAGAGAGAGAGAGAGAGAGAGAGAGAGAGAGAGAGAGAGAGAGAGAGAGAGAGAGAGAGAGAGAGAGAGAGAGAGAGAGAGAGAGAGAGAGAGAGAGAGAGAGAGAGAGGAGAGAGAGAGAGAGAGAGAGAGAGAGAGAGAGAGAGAGAGAGAGAGAGAGAGAGAGAGAGAGAGAGAGAGAGAGAGAGAGAGAGAGAGAGAGAGAGAGAGAGAGAGAGAGAGAGAGAGAGAGAGAGAGAGAGAGAGAGAGTGAGAGAGTGAGAGAGAGAAAGAGAGAGAAAAAGAAATAGGTAAAGAAAGATAGAAACAGAGAGAAACAGAGAAATAGACAGACATATATTTAGAAAGATAGACAGATAAACAGACAAACAGACAGATAGAGAGATAGAGACAGATAAATAGACAGATAAACAGACAAATCGAGAGAGGGAGAGCTAGCCCGGGCAGTAAGTAGTCCCGTCCCCCTCGCTCGGTTGAGTTGTGGCTCACGACCGCCTCACTTTCACCGTCCTTCCTTCCCTTGGCCCGCGTCGCCGCCGTCGTGGAGTCGTGACTCATCCGGCGAGTCGTAGCCTATCATTCTAGGGACTCGCTTACGTAAGACTCATGTACACAGGCAGGTAAACACACATACATACACATAAATATATGAACGTGACTCGCTATGTTAATACGATAGGGTGTGTATATAGACACGGAACACTATGTACACGTATAGACATTGAATACACATAGCTTGGTATACATATATTTAGATACACATATATATACAGAAAATATACACAGATATATACATAAAAACACGCACATACACACATAAATGCCCAAACAGACAGATGAAAATACACAATCACACACACACACACACACACACACACACACACAGACAAACAAACAACGACACACATGAACAGATTGCAACCTATAAACACACTGATACGAATGTAACATAACATCACACACACACACACACACACACACACACACACACACACACACACACACACACACACACACACACACACAGACAAACAAACGACACACACAAACAAATAGCAGCCTATAAGCACACTGATACGACCATAACATAACATCACACACACACTCAGACACACACACCACACACACACACACACAGACACACACACACACAGACACACACACACACACACACACACAGTCACACACACACACACACACAGACAAACAAACAACGACACACATAAACAGATAACAACCTATAACCACACTGATACGAACATAACATAACATAACATTATACAAACACACACACACACACACAAAACACCTGTAATCAGCTCCCAGGTATTCATCATACATCTGTAACTGTCTCTAAAGAATGTACACGACACACTTATCTCTGGCGGACGACGATAAGAATCTCAATATATTCCGTGTAACGTTTTAGGGTCCGCGGGATATAACCGTTACAAAGTCAAATACAAAATACAGCATGCGGTTAACCTGCTGCAACATACCCAACTTGCATTGTGTGGAAAGTGTATTTTGGAGGATTGTAATAGAGTAGACCACATTTTAGGAACACGTGAGTAATTTTTTTTTATTATTTCTTTATTTTTTGGGGGGTACTTGCCTTTTTTTTTATATATATTCTTTGATTATTTTTTTAAAGTGTTTATTTATTCTGTCGTTTTCTGTTTTAGTGAGCTTGTCGGAAGTTGAGTGGCGTATGTAATGCTCTGCATGTAGGTTCACCAATAGAAAGATGGATCTATCTATCTATCTATCTATCAACCTATTTATTCATAGTTAGATTGATAGATGGGCAAAGATAAATAGAGATATAAGAAGAAATATATGTATGTGTGTGTATGTATATGTGTGTGTGTGTGTGTGTGTGTGTGTGTGTGTGTGTGTGTGTGTGTGTGTGTGTGTGTGTGTGTGTGTGTGTGTGTGTGTGTGTGTGTGTGTGTGTGTATGCATGTATGTGTATGTATATATGTATGTATGTATGTATGTGTATGTATGTATGTATGTAATATATCTATATATATCTATCTATCTATCTATCTATCTATCTATCTATCTATATATATATATTCATATATATATGAGAGAGAGAGAGAGAGAGAGAGAGAGAGAGAGAGAGAGAGAGAGAGATAACGAGAGAGAGAGATAGAAAGAGAGAAAGAGAGAAAGAAAGAAAGAAAGAAAGAGAGAGAGAGCGAGAAAAAGAGAGAAAGAAAGAAAGAAAGAAAGAAAGAAAGAGAGAGAGAGAGAGAGATTCGCAAAACACCTTTTGATGACTGATAATAAAAAAAATTCTCGCTGTGAAATGGACATCCTACATTCACCAGCAATGACATACCTCGCCTTTTTCTGCCACATTGTCAAGAAGGTTATGTTATGTTATGTATGAATAACAACGGCGAGTTTCAAGAGCTTCTGCATGCCATGCGCGTGCCACGAATTCTATGAAGATCGAGACGGTAAATCGCCCAGAGACGCTATACAAAGGAGGGATTACGCAATCGCGTTTAGGGTGGCTAAGGATCATTTTGTTATGGTTTGTGGCTGTGACCGTCGACCATCTTGTTCCCCGTGGTTGGTGACTGTCTTGACGCTCAGTAAAAGTGATGTTTTGCAAGTCCGGCCACCCACGTGTATGACAATCCCTTCCTCGACGTCATGCTAAATTCGTCTCTATGCTCGGGGGGCCATAAGGGCGATCTTGAAGAGATGTCGCGTGCCATGTCACACTCAGCGAGAGAGGAAGTTGAACGTTAAAAAAAGGAAAAAAAAAGTTATATAAGACAAAAGCTTCGTCGATTATAAAGGGGTCGATCGAGAAGGCGATTTAAATGCATTTTTTTTCCGTTACAAAGAACCGCTCTCGTGCCGGAATCGCTGTCATTAGCAGTTTGAAGTGACAATCGCTCTTAGAGATGACTGCTATCATGTCTTTGGCGTAACATTGGCGGGGCTTCTATTCCTATGAATGAAAGGAGATCGACATGATTGACATGCGAAGCAGCTGAGGAATGTAGACGCGTGAGGAGAATATGAGATGTAGATTACAATGATGCTAAGGAAGGACTCATCCGATTATGAATTCTTTCTGGATTTACTGAAGCGGGGAAGTATATGTGTGTTTGTTTGTTTGTTTGTGGGTGGGTGGGTGAGTGCGTGAGTGAGTGAGTGAGTGTGTGAGTGAGTGGGTGAGTGAGTGAGTGAGTGAGTGAGTGAGTGAGTGAGTGAGTGAGTGGGTGGGTGGGTGTGTGAGTGTATGTGTGAGTGAGTGTGAGTGAGGGAGTGTGTGTGTGTGCATTTGTGTGTATCTGTGTATGAGCGTGCATTCAGATATGCGTATGCGTGCGTAGCTCTTTCCTTAGATGGGTGTGTCCATGATCTTGTGTGCACGCATCTTAAAGTGTATGAGCGTGTGCTTCCACGCACAGGTAGACACAGGCACGCGTGCATGCGGTCCGCGTCCCGACCGCAGGGCCACCGCACGCGCGCGCCGCCGAAACCCGAGACCGAGACGCCGTGGGACCGAAATGACGTCATTCGGTGGTGAGATGACAGGAAGAGGAAGACCAGGTGGAGACATGATGCGAAGAGAGAGAGAGGGAGAGGGAGAGGGAGAGGGAGAGGGAGGGAGGGAGGGAGAGAGAGAGAGAGAGAGAGAGAGAGAGAGAGAGAGAGAGAGAGAGAGAGAGAGAGAGAGAGAGAGAGAGAGAGAGAGAGAGAGAGAGAGAAGGAAAGAGAGAAAAATAGACAGATAGAGAGAGAGAGAAAAAAAAACATTAAAAACAAAAAACAGAAAATCAATCGTTTTAAGACCAAAAAGATATTGATTAACAATTTGTAGTTAATAATATCTTACTTATTAAAATAGGTCCCGATTCAGATTTTATCGAGGATTTCATTGGCAATCCGCAGTAGCTATATCGTATATACATACATGTATCTATGTATCTATGTATCTATGTATCTATGTATCTATCTATCTATATATATATATATATATATATATATATACATATATATTCATATATATGTATATATATATATATATATATATATATATATATATATATATATATATATATATATATATATGTGTGTGACATGTAGAATAAACAGTCAACTCCTCTTGGCTCGGGATAACGAGAAATGTGGCTGGAAAGTATACCTTGTCTCAGAATAGTCACAGACTAGGGAAAGGATGAAATAATTCGGGTGATCGCTATGGACCTTTATTGATAATTCTAATTACCTTCACACACATACACACATACGCACACACACACATACATACACACATACACAATCACACACACACACATACAAGTGTAGATAAACACAGACATTACACACACTCACAAATACACACCCTCTTGACAGCACACAGCCATCAATCCCCTTGCGTTACGCAAGGCCCTCCACGACAGGCAACCCTGCAACAGCGGCTCATCGCGGCTGCACCTGTGACCGGCGGCGGTGCAATCCAGAAGGAAGTGTAGCGTGTCGGAGGCAAAGAACGTATTGCATCATCGGCAGCGCAAGCAACGTATCCAAAACACACGAAAGAAGAAGGAAAAAGAAGGGAGAGAGAGAGAAGTTAAAATGTCAACACTCAAAAAACGGGTTCGGTGACATACTTAACCTAGTTGTCAAATCGGGAAGAATTTTAGATGTTTTGAAAATGTTCAAAGGTTTGAAGAGTGTTACAGAATAGTTTTGCATCGTAAGGTATAGAACATAAGGAAAGGAATGGAGGCAAATTAAATATGTAAAAGAGAAAAAAAAATACGATCGGGACATGCGTAAGAAAACGAAAGTGGAAAACACGGCGGTAAGTGATCATTCTCCCCCTAATAGGATAGCGTGAAGAATTGCCTAAAAATCGCGCCTCCTTAACACTATTTCGTACCTTCCTTTCTCCACTTTTCCATATCTTTATCTTTAACATCGGCGAACTTTACTGTAACTCTAATGGATTTCACTGTAGCAAGCATATGCCGCTGTAACTTCACCGTAACTGAATTTTATAGTTATTCAAATGGGTTATACCGTAACCTCAGTCGATTTCACATTAGCTTTGGTGGATTTTACTGAAACTTCGATTGATTTCCCTGTAATTCCACTGAATTTCACTGATGAACAAGCTGGAACACTTACTCGAGTTCCGGTCTGATCTGGAAACAGTGACTTGTACCTGCAAGTAAAGACACTTCGGTTAGTTGCGAGACAATGATGACAGACATCTATTTTTTTATTTGAATAGAAGGCAATCCCATGACAGTAACATTTAAAGTTATATAAAGATGTTTTGTAATGTTTACGGAAATAGCTCAGCATGGTGTAATTTAGATATATGATTTAAAAACTAAAGTATACATAGGTGTATTTGTGTATATAAGTATATACGAATGTATGTATGAAACTGCACGTATCTTTGTAAATTCATATGCAAGTATGTTTATGTGCACAAAAATATATAAGTGTTTAAGGGAGAGAGAGAGAGAGAGAGAGAGAGAGAGAGAGAGAGAGAGAGAGAGAGAGAGAGAGAGAGAGAGAGAGAGAGAGAGAGAGAGAGAGAGAGAGAGGGAAAGAGAGAAATAGAGAGAGAGAGAACGACCCCAAACAGATACGTACTACCCCCCTCCCCCCTCCCCCCAAATAACTCAATCCAGAGAAACCCACAAGCCATACAAATCCTTCAACGAAGTACAAAACCAAAAGACAAAAGATTGCTCATAGTCGGGGCCGTCGCGTGGACAATGCAATATTGCAGAAGATCCATTGATCGGAGAGAACAATATATGACGAAGCGACAACAAAGAATTAAAACAAAGAAGAAGAAAAGAGAGAAAACCCGTGAAGACAATGGCAGAAAGTGAGAAACAATTACACGCCGTTTCTTGTATAAGCGTAGTTCTCGCTGATGCAAAACGGAACACAAAAGCTTGATGAAAAGCTTGATGGTAATTGATAAGAGAAGGGTTGATAAGACGAATAGGACCGGAGAGTATCTTTGTTGTGCGGCCATTGTTTCGACAGGCTGTTATCTCTTCATTTCTCACCCCTGTAGCTGCACAATGCCGGTAATCATACCACCATGTACGATGAACAGAGACACAGGCATTCTATAAGTGGAAGAGAGAAAGGTAAAAAAGAAGAAGAAAAAAAATGTTTTTCACTTTGCAAGTCCGTTGATTTCTCTCCCCCCCCTCACCTCCCCTCCCCCGCCTTCCCTCTCCCCCCCTCACCTCCCCTCCCCCGCCTTCCCTCTCTCTCTCCTACGCCCCCTCCCTCCCTTAACCCTCCATGCTTCTGACTCCCCCCCCCTCCCCCCTTTCCCATACCTCATACCCCAGGAGTCACCCTCGAGAACCCGCCTCCGCTAAACACCCGCAGTTAATGAGATCCACGACTCGTACCCTCAGACAACACACTCGTTTCACAAGCCCCTTGCAAAAGCTCCTCAAATTTGCATAAATCTGGCGTTTCATCAATCGCTTGAACTGTTTTAGCGAGCTCAAGAAGGGACCGAACCCGCACGCCCACACGCCCACACCCCCATCAAGAGCGGTGCCTCAGGCCGCCCGCTCAACAACCCTGCATTACAGTCAGTTAAGATGTCCCTCAACAGCCCCCCCCCCCCCCCCCCCCCCCCCGACGGGTAAAGTCAGTTCTCGGTTCGCCATACATTCTCTTTCGCACCGACCTCATTCCGAAGAAAAAAAATCCATTTTCGAATAGCTATACCTTTCCCTGGGTATAAAAAAGGGTTTCAATTTCTGTAATTCTAATCGGAATTATGTACTCGTCATTTTATATACGTGGTTGGAGGGTAAAATAGGCACAGACAATAAAGAAATTGGTTGACATGCATTCAGATAGCTCCGAACAGCGTGTCCAACAACGTGTTATTTTCGATGTACTGAAGGTAACGTAAGACTTCCATAAATATGCAGCTAAGTGAGAGAGTACGTTCTCTCCCTTTCTCTTTCTCCCTCTTTCTTCTCTCTTCTCTTCTCTTCTCTTCTCTTTCTCTCGTTCTTCCCTCTCCCTCCCTTCCCTCTTTCCATTCCTCTCCCCTTTGATCTCCTCTCCTCTCCTCTCTCCCTATATCTCTTTCTGCCCCCACCCTTTTTCTTTATTCTCTCTCTCCAATATTCGCCCTCCGTCAATGATCATCAACTCTCGATAATTATGTGGTTCTTGTGCTCGCCATTAATCATGTTGGCGTATCTCTGGCCTGGCGCTGTCAGCCTTATACTTCGATTTTGTAATCTAATTTCTAAACATTTTCTCTATGAGACCGATCAAGGATAACTTTCTCTCTCTCTCTCTCTCTTGGTATCTTCGTCTCTCTCTCTCTCTCTCTCTCTCTCTCTCTCTCTCTCTCTCTCTCTCTCTCTCTCTCTTGGTATCTTCGTCTCGCTCTCACTCTTTTTCTTCCTTTCTTCCTTAGTCCGTCGGTCGGTCTCTCTCGGTCTAAATCTGTCTGACTCTTTCTCTCTCTCTCTCTCTCTCATTCACTCTCGCTCTCACTCATTCTCTCGTTCTCAGTCTCTCTGTTCCCCCCCCCTCTCTCTCTCTCTCTCTCTCTCTCTCTCTCTCTCTCTCTCTCTCTCTCTCTCTCTCTCTCCCTCTCTCTCTCACAAACCATGAAGTACTTATATAAGACCAGTGTTACATAACGACAAGTGACACAAGCGGCAGTGACTAAGAGGATGATGGGCAATAGTGATTGCCAATGTCTATGATCAGGAAGTCAGTAAGTTAAAGAACAGTGGAAAACAGTGAACGACTAAAAGCTGATTTTTAACCCGGGCTTTATCTGTGTCTTATACTATGCGAGCATAAATAACCCCCCTTTCAAAAACATATATCATAATTGGAGCATAAACTGAGAGAAAGCAGAACGAAAAAGAAGTCGAAGAAAAGTGGACGAGTGAAACAAAAGAAGTCCTCCGAGCGGACGAAGAGAATTTCAAAATGGCGCAATCAAGAAAGTGGAGCTTGATGTCCGGCGTTTATGAAAAAAAAAAAAAAAACTTCAATCACTCTAATGGCGGCCATGGCGATTATGTGCACCATGCAACTGACGTAAACTAGAGGGGGGGGGGCAAAGGAAGTAAGAGGGTGGGAGGAAGAAATGAGAGGGGGGAGGGGGAGAGAAGAATGAGAGGGGGAGGGGGAGAAGAAACGAGTGGTGGGGAGTAAAAGAAATGAGAGGGGGGAGGGGGAGAAGAAATATAGTGGGAGGGGAGAAGAAATGAGAGGGGGGAGGGGGAGAAGAAATGAGAGGGGAGAGGGGGAGAAGGAAATGAGAGGTGGAGGGGGAGAGAAGAAATGAGAGGGGGAGGGAGGGAGGGAGGGGGGATCAAGAAATGAGATGGGGGAAGGAGAGCAGAAAAGAAAGGAGAGGGAGAGGGAGAGAGAAGGGAAAGGAGGATTCAGTGAAGGAGTAAGGGAAAGGGAGGGTGATAAGGAAAATCCGAGAGAAAGAAAGAAAAAATAAACAGAGGGAGTGAATGGTTGAATAAGGGAAGACGGAAGGAGGAAGGAGGGAAGGGATGGAGATAGGGAGAGGCAAAGGTAGTAAGTGAGTGAGGGATGAAGAGAGATATAGAGATATAGAGATAGAGAGATAGAGAGATAGAGAGAGAGAGAGAGAGAGAGAGAGAGAGAGAGAGAGAGAGAGAGAGAGAGAGAGAGAGAGAGAGAGAGAGAGAGAGAGAGAGAGAGAGAGAGAGAGAGAGAGAGAGAGAGAGAGAGAGAGAGAGAGAGAGAGAGAGAGGGAGAGAGAGAGAGAGAGAGGTGCATGCCCTGTGAGACGATTACGTTATTACTGTTATTATCCTTCTTTTTTCCTGGTCCCCGGAGGCTGCTCTTAGGGGTCGTCTCTCTCTCTCTCTCTCTCTCTCTCTCTCTCTCTCTCTCTCTCTCTCTCTCTCTCTCTCTCTCTCTTTCTTGCTCTCTGTCTAACTCGCTCTCTCCCTCTCTTCATCTCTCTTATCATCACACTCAATCTCTTCCCCTTTCTGTAACTCTTTTTGTCTCTCCTTTCTGTCCCTCATTTTTATTCCTCTCTGTTTCTCTCATTCTCATTCCCTCAAGAAGCCACAACACCCCCCCCCCCCCACCCTTGCATTCCACTCCTTCTCGAACCTTTGAGAAACATCCCACATCCGGGGATTCCGAGGCGGGCGCGAGATAAGCCATCCGGGGACCGTGGGAACCTCGTGACTTTTTCGGCGCGATGCGGCGGCGATACGGGGAGTCCTGCGGCGGAATGTGCGGGGACAGGGATTCTATCGGCGGCGCCTTGCGAGCGTCGATTGCAGGACTCTCTGGATTCGTTGCCATTTTCTGTTTTGTTCTTCGTTATCTTTTCTTTTCTATTTGTTTGTTTTTTTAATCGTCAGATTGCCAGAAACCTCGTGGGCGTCGTCATCATCAACGTCGCCACCATTCTGCCATCGCCGCCCTCATCGTCGTCGCCATCGCTGCTTTCGCCGCGGCCGCTATCGCCGTCGTCGCCGTCGTACCTCGCCACTTCGCTTCCTTTTGAGGAGGAGTCAAGGATCGCGGCGCCGCGTGGGGCCTCGGTGCCTCCCAGCGGGCGGAGGACGCGGATTCAGTGACAACAGGACTGATTGAAGACCGACAGGAGGTAGACAGGAGACTGACAGCGTCCGAGATGAGTCACCAGATGGGAAGATACCCGAATGAGATAACCGATAACTATATAACTAAACACAAGACGATAAGAAAACAAACCACAAGAAACAAAACTCGCAAACAAAGGTTTAAGCGGGAACATCAACCGCGGTTTTAACGGGGTGACGAATACCTGTGGTTGACAGGCTCGATGTTCGAAAGGACGACCCCCAGGACGACCCCCAGGACGACCCCAGGACGACCCTAGGACTACCTTTCGCTGAGCGCGGCAGGAAGGGCGACGAAAGATTGTCCGCTAGTCCGTCAGAGCGCGTAGGCCTAGGCAGCCAGGGAGCAGAGGAGCAGAAGAGCAGAAAGGGCGCGCAGGGAGAAGGGTTAATACCGCGAGCAAGAGCGATCTGTTCTGCCAAGGCCGCGAATGAACAATACGGGGATCAATTTTAACAATAACAAATTTTAACAAATGCGTGATAACACATATGAGGACGTATTATGAGGTTCAGGCGGAGAGAGAGGAGGGGAAAGGAGGGAGGGAGGGAGGGAGGGAGGAATGGAAGGGGGGAGGGAGGGAGGGAGGGAGGGAGGGAGGGAGGGAGGGAGGGAGGAAGGGAAGGGGGAAGGGAAGTTGGAAGGGAGAGAGAAAGAGATAGATGAGAGAGAGAGAGAGAGAGAGAGAGAGAGAGAAAGAGAACAGAAAAAATCGGGGCGGGCGGCGCGTAGGCGTGATGGGCGCAACGTGAAGTCAGAGTGACGTAATGCGGCAATCAGCAGGACGGACTGCCGGGCTCTCACAGGCTGCCCTTCCATCTTGGGTTTCGCGGTGAAACATCTTTAGCGTAAATCTTTCTCCGCGACGTCCTGCCCGCCCTCTATTCCCCTCCCCCTCCCCCCTCCGCCCCCTTCCCCATTTCGCATTCACCTCCTCCTCTCTCTTCTCAGATCCTCTCCTCCTACCACATCCCTCTCCCTTTCCCTTTCACTCCCTCCTCTCCCCCCTTCTCCCTACTTATTCATCCCCTCCTATCCAGCCTCTCCCTCCTTCACCCTTCTCTCTTTCCCTCTCACCCCCACATCCTCCCTCCTCTCCCTTCCGTTCCTCCTCCCTTTCCTTCTCACTCCTCCTTCTTTTCTTTTCCAATCACCCCCTCCTCCTCTCCCATTCACCCCCTTCCCAATTCACCCCCTCTGACCTCCTCCCCCATCCCACTTGACCCCTTCCCTATTTCCTAATCCACCTCCTCAGCCTTTCCCTCTCACCCCCCAACCTCCTCCCTATCCAGGCCGACCACGCGAAGGCCTCACGGGTCAGGTTGTAGGCCTACCCTTCCACCGCAAAACTTTTCCTTTCGTCTCGAAGCAGTTCAAGATAAATATGAAGTTTTCGAATCCCTGGTCGAGGAAAATGAAGCTTTAGAATCACTGGTCGAGGAAAATGAAGCTTTCGAATCCCTGGTCGAGGAAAATGAACCTTCGAATCACTGGTCGAGGACAATGAAGCTTTCAAATCACTGGTCGAGGAAAATGAAACTTACGAATCACTGGTCGAGGAAGATGAAGCTTTCGAATCCCGGATCGATGAAAATGAAGCTTTTGAATCCCCGTTCTTGGAGGCTTTAAGTAGAGGTGACGGCAACTCGAGAGGCGTGACACGACGGCGATTTGAGAGGAATGATATGACCTCGACGAGAGTGGAATGGCATGACAACGACTCAAGAGGAATAACATGACTGCGACTCGAGAGGTGTGACATGGGCCGAGGAGAGAGGAGTGACATGACGGCTTAACACTCCGACTGAGTCACAATTATCACTTCTTCGTGACTTAAGGCTCCGGGATGTCGATCTCTCTCGGGAAAGTCCTCATTACTCAGTCGCCAGTCGGTCAGTCAGTCAGTCAGTCTTACATCCTCGGTTATTTGTTCCGCATGACACGTGCCTGTTTCTTCCTAACACTCGTTTTTACCCTCTATTTAACACACTTTTCCCCCTTTTTAACACTATTTATCCCCCTTTTTAACACCATTTTTCACTTTTTTCTTGTTTTAACACTCATTTCCCCCCCTATTTAACAGACCTTTTTCCCTCTTTTTAACACACATTTCCCTTTTTCTTCAATAGTCACTTTTCTCCCCTTATTCTCTTTTTGACAGTTTATATCTTTATTCTCTTGCATTCCCCTTTCCTTTGCTCTTCCGTCCCCCGTGGGGTCAGGCCCGAAGGCTCCTGTTATTTTAATGTGTGTAATCTTTATGATTTAGTTTTTGTATTATTTTTACAGTTCATTCATTCACCTTGTTTCTCCTCTCTCTCTCTCTCTCTCTCTCTCTCTCTCTCTCTCTCTCTCTCTCTCTCTCTCTCTCTCTCTCTCTCTCTCTCTCTCTCTCTCTGACCCAAGAACATAAAGCAGAAGCGGTGGCCACCAGGAGTCACGCTACACAACAGGTTCGCCCCGAGGCTGTAGAAGGGCAGAACCACATGACCCTTCCACCCACTCCCCCTTCCCCTCCCCCTCCTTACCCTCTCCCTTATCCACCCTTTACCCTCCCTGCCCTGCCCTCCCCCTCTTCCATCCACCATTCCCCCTCCCCTTCTCCCCCTTCCCCAACCTGCGGGGAGTGTTGAGAGCACAACAGCCACTTACGAGGGTCGTCAGTGTGGCAGAAATACGACTTGGCATAATGGCTGAGAGGCTTCGGCTATGCAACACGTTCTCAAAGGGTTGTCGGGATTTCGCATGAGTTGTTGCTTTTTTTCTTTTCTTTAATGACTTTATGCCGGAGGTTTGATTCGTGGGTACCCGAGGGATGTGGAAGGATGGGTAAATATTACGAAGCAGGAGGGGTATTTCTGACAGTAGCCGCAACGACGATAACAATGCAACAATCAACAGCAATGGCAACAGTAACAAAAACTAACGGTAACAGCAACAATAATAATAAATCGAAATAAATAAATGAACATCAACAACAACAATAAACTATAACCAAAACAAACGACCCTTCAAAAAAACGAAGAAAAACAGAAAGAAACGAAGAATTTAAAGCAACTCAGAAAAAAAAACGAGATCAGAGGAGCGCGGGAAAAAAAAACGATTACCGCCATTGTGTCATCCCCGCCGGCGCGAGATGACGAACGACTCGGCCGGAACACGGTAAAGGCAGCGCAAACGGTGCCGGAGATGCTCCATATTAGGCACTCGGCCCGGTACTGTTCCCCCGCCTGGCCTTTGCTCACGTGTTGCGGGAACCGTTCGCCTTCTCACAAGACGTCCGACCGCCGGGACTGTTTTTTTCCTCGGGTCTTCTTGCTCTCCGATGTTACGCGATTCGGCGGAGTCTTGGGTAATGCTCCTGGCGAGGGGGTGGATGGGCGTCGGTGAGTGGGCGGGGGGGCGGTAGCTTCGTGGGAGGGAGGGATCGGGGGGGAGGGGTATCGTCTTTGTAATGGATGCTGAATGGAAAGTGTGTGATTGAGACTGTTTACGTATTCATGCACATATATATGTATACGTATGTTTGTTTACTTATGTGTGTGTGTGGCTGAACACACACACATATACATACATACATACATACACACACAAACATACAATATGTATATATATATATATATATATATATATATATATATATATATATATATATATAAAACATACATGATTTTCAATTATCTGTCATAATATAATCAACCCAAAATAAAATCCATCGTGCACCCTGTCCAGAAAACCTGCCATCAAAAGCAGAGGAGGAAAAGAGCGAAGACGAACTAAATCCTTATTAAAAAATCAAACGAGGTTGAAGCCGCATCATCTGATACCGCCATCTCACTCCCGAGGCCTCCCACCCCTTATGGCGTATCAGATGGCCAAATAAGGCTGCAATCACCCCGTCCCCGGCAGCAGCTGACGGAGGCGTTGACGACGCGTGTTCGAACAGCTGTTGACACAAGACGCCTCGCCCCCAATTTCGCTGTCACGGCCTTTAGTGTCTCGTCAGAAAATTCCGGCCTCTCTCCTGGACAGATCACATACACATACACACGCATACACACGTGAACAGATTCACTCTCACTCTCTCTCTTTCTTTCTCTCTCTCTCTCTCTCTCTCTCTCAAAGATACACTCACGCTCACACCCACCCACCCACACACCCACACACATACACCCCCCCCACACACACACACAAACACCCA
>BOPN01000593.1:270429-275429 GCA_017312705.2 Penaeus japonicus
CCGATCAGCATTTCCGCACCATAATCATCACGAACGAATCTGCAGTCAGCGCACCATAACCCGTCACCAGCATCGTGACATCACCGTTTGTTCCCACCGCATTGTCAGCATCCCTCTCCCCCTCCCCCCATCATCTCTATCACTAGGATATTCCCGACAGCATCCCGACAGTGTCCTCGCGCAACTCCTGTGATAATAACCACTACCTTATACGAGTCCCCCCGACGATCCCCGGCGCTTACGAAGGAGAAAATATCTTTGAATATGAATAGAAAACGATTCGGTTTACGATCCCCGGCTTTGTGTTTTGCCTCCTACACTTAGTGATACAGCTTCACCTCTGTCTTTGAGGATTCTTTCTCTCTATCTCTCTTTTTCTATCTTTTTTTCTTTCTTTCTCTTTCTCGCTTTCTCCCTCTCTCTCTTTCTCTTTTCTTTCTTTCTTTTTCTCCCTCTCTTTCTTTATTACTCTCTCTCTCTCTCTCTCTCTCTCTCTCTCTCTCTCTCTCTCTCTCTCTCTCTCTCTCTCTCTCTCTCTCTCTCTTTCTCTTTTTCTCTTTTCTTTCTTTCTTTCTCTTTCTCCCTCTCTTTCTTTATTACTCTCTCTCTCTCTCTCTCTCTCTCTCTCTCTCTCTCTCTCTCTCTCTCTCTCTCTCTCTCTCTCTCTCTCTCTCTCGCTTTCTTCCTCTCTCTCTTTCTCTTTTCTTTCTTTCTTTCTCTTTCGCCCTCTCTTTCTTTATTACTCTCTCTCTCTCTCTCTCTCTCTCTCTCTCTCTCTCTCTCTCTCTCTCTCTCTCTCTCTCTCTCTCTCTCTCTCTCTCTCTCTCTCTCTCTCTCGCTTTCTTCCTCTCTCTCTTTCTCTTTTCTTTCTTTCTTTCTCTTTCTCCCTCTCTTTCTTTATTACTCTCTCTCTCTCTCTCTCTCTCTCTCTCTCTCTCTCTCTCTCTCTCTCTCTCTCTCTCTCTCTCTCTCTCTCTCTCTCTCTCTCTCCCTCTCTAACTCAAGCTTTCCCTCTCCTGCTATGCCGTGGGCTCATCATAACAAAATAGTTACCCTCGGAGGCACAGCTCACCTGTTGCAAGCGGCGTCCACCTTCAGGCGGGGGGAGGGGGGGGGTGAATTTCCCTCAGGAGTCCCCCTGGATGGGCCTGCAGCCGCTTTGGTCGCCTCTTCGACTGGGAATTTCGACCATACCTCCTAATCGCCAAAAGGATCATGATAATTCTCAGTGAGGTGGATAGTCGGAAAAAAAAATCTTTATTGCGCGTAGAAAAGGACAGTCCGTCTAAGAGCCAATCATAAACCATTACTTTCGTCGAGCGTTGGTCTTAGAATACGAAATACAAAAAGACCCGCTGAAGTACAGAACATTCCTCTAACAATGTAGACCTTAACAACTCCATCATACCTCTCTGCATTTACGGAAAATAGAAGAAAAGGGCCATCAGCAAAAAAAAAAAAAAAAAAAAAAGAAGAAGAAGAAGAAGAAGAAGAAGAAGAAGAAGAAGAAGAAGAAGAAGACTAAACACCATCCTTCCCTCTCGCGCGGCCGTCCTTCGTGAGCTGAACCAGAGTCCTTCAGTAAAGCGTGCACGGATTAATTACCCGCGATTTACGTCAGTCAAGCGACCGACGCCTCCATTCAACTCGCCCGTCCGACCTCCGCACGCCCTCACGCCCAACGTCGGGTGCGCCTCGTCGTGCTGGCATTAAGCTATTGGTTAGTTCATTGACATCGCCAAAAAGAAAAGCCACCGAGGAAACCTTTGACCCGAAGCTCAAAAGCGAAAAAAAGAGAAAAAAAAGAAAAGAAAAAGAAAAATCCGCGTCCGTAGGATCACGAGGACGCATACTTGTGGTGGAATGGGGGGGGGGGGGGGGGGGGGAGTTGATGGTAGAGGAGGAGATAGTGGAGGACGAAGAGGAGGATGTGGAGGAGGTGGGGGTGGAGGAGGAGGGGTGGATGAAGAAGAGGAGGAGGTGGAGGAAGGGGTGGAGCGGGAAGAGAGTGAGGAGGTATAAAGGGAGGAGAGAAAGAGGAAAAGGGAAGGGAAGAAGAAACGGAAGAAAGGGAAGAAAGGGAGGAAAGGGAGGAAGAGGAGGAGGAGGAAGTAAAAAAAAGGAAGAGAAACGGAGAAGGCGAAAGCGGGGAATCAGTGCCTCGCTTTCGTAGACGGCAGCACCCGGGAATGCAACTTTGTCGGGTCCGTCGCCGAGGAGATACTCCCCCCCCTTTCGCGAGATCCTAAAGGGAGGGGGGGGGAGAGTGGAGGGGCGTCTGGGTGATTGGTGGTGGGATGGGGGGTTGGGAGGGTGGGAGGGAATGTGGGGGGAGGGAGGGAGGGAGTGAGGGAGGGAGGGAGGGAGGAAGGGTGGGAGTGAGGGAGGCAGGGAGGGAGGAAGGTAGGGAAGGAGGGAGGAAGGGTGGGAGTGAATGAGGGGGGGGGAGGGAGGAAGGGAGTGAGGGAGTAGGGGAGGAAGGGCAGGAGTGAGAGAGGGAGGGGTGGAAGGAGCGAAAAAGGTCTTTTCACTCGAAAAGTCCTTTTGTTTTTCCTGCGGTTTTGTTCTTTTCAACCCGAGTGTCTACGCGTGTGAAAATATGGGTGTGCATGTATGTGTCTATACACACACACACACACACACACACACACACACACACACACACACACACACACACACACACACACACACACACAAACATCCCATTCGCATGTCCAAACCCATCTCCAACCGTATGTGCGCATGTAGGCCGCATGGGTATGGGATGGGTATGGGATAGGCAGGGGTATGGGGCACGCAGGGAGGGCATGGCGACCAAAATAATAAATCAATACAGCTGTATATTAGGCCCCATAGCTCAAGCCGCGACGAGATGCTGCCACAGAGATGCTGTCTCCTCTTGAGGGACGAACGGGCGGGAGATGAAGGATGCCGGCAAGGATGAGTGATGAGTGAGTGATGAGTGAGAGAGGAGTGAGGAGATGATAAAGGATGCTGATGAATGAGAAGGATGAATGAGACGGTGAATAGGACAGGGGAGGGCAGGGGGGACGGGTAGGGGGGTATAGGGAGGCACTTATGATGATGATGGTTGTGGTGATATCAAAAGGGAGGTTTTAAGGCGGATGTTCTGCTGATGGTGATGTCGTGGCAAGGATGGTTATGGTGTTGTAATGTGGCAGTTGTGACGGTATTGATGATGATGATGGTGGTCGTGGTGGTGGTGATGATGGTGGAGGTGGTGATGATGATGATGATGGTGATGACGATAATAAGGATAAGTCTAGTTACGTCAATGATACAAAACAAGCCAAACATTACCCTATGAAAAACATAGCAAATCGAAATACATATGAGAAAAAAAAGACAAAAAAATGAAAAGTGAAAAAAGAACTGATTTTCATCAGTGTTAAACGACGGAACAAGAATCGGCTGACAAACCGCAGATAAGACAGACCGTTTCTATAAATATCCGGTTATTGAATAAGACTTCGGAGATCCGGTTGTCTTCTGTCCTCCCCCCCCCTCTCCTCCTTCCTTCCCTCCCTCTCCTTCCCTCCCTCTCCTTCTCTCCTCCCTTTCCCTCTCCCTCCTTCTCCTTCTCCCTTTCCCTCTCCCTCTCCCTTTCCCTCTCCCTCTCTCCCTCCCTCCATTTCCTTCTCCCTCCTCCCCCCCTTTTACCTCTCTTTCTCGTTCTCCCTTCTCCCTTCCCCCTTCCCCTCCCCCCCCCCCTCCCCCTCCCCCGCCCGTTCCGCTCGCCATATTTTCCTATTAACTTCTCGCTAACGTCTTTTTTTTGTCTTCTCTTTAACCAGAACGCTTTGGTTGATGGACACCTTTATTACGAAATGTATAATCAACTTTCCTTAATTCTTCCCCTTCACCCCTACCCCTCCCCTTCTCCCTATTCCTTCCCGTCTCCTTCTCTCGATACTCGTTACCCTTATCCCTACCCCTCCTTCATGCTCTTCCCCCCTTCCCCTCCCTCTACACCCTTCTCCCTACCCGATCCCGCTCGCTCTCGATGCCTTCTCCTTCTCCTCCTCCTCCTGCCCTTCCTTCTCCTCCTCCTCTTCCCCTTCCCTCTCTCTCCCTCCTCCTCCTCCTCCTCCTCCTCCTGCCCTTCCTTCTCCCTCCTCTTCCCCTTCCCTCTCTCTTCTCGATATACCCCCCTTCCCCCCTCCTCACCCTCTTCACCCTTCCCCCATACTCCCCCAGCCACTACAATAACAAACGGTCTGACGTTTAGCCTCTCAGAATCTTCCAGCCAGAGCTAATGTCTTTGTCAAGTCGTATATATTATAAAGATAATTAATTCGCTATCTCTCCTCTTTTTTTTTACTTGTCTTTGGGTATTATTTTCGTTTTTTTTTCAGAAAATTAATATTCCTCAGATGATTAGCTGACAAAACATAGCATCCGGGAATCCTTTTTTCATCACCGTTATTATAATCATTATCATAAATCATTATCACCATTATTCAAATCATTCCCATTCTTATTTATCTATCAAATTGCTTTCTTTACTAATAATTTCAATTCCATCATTTCTTTTAACTTCACATTCATCTATTCATATATTCATTCACTTATTCATTCATTAATGCGGGGGGTCGTCTAATAAATTTTCCACCCAAAGGAAATTCTTTACAACTCCAAGCACTGGACTCGTTTCCGACTCGTTCTCGGCCCAGCTGTGACACACACGAGCTCCGCGAAGGCTTTATCATCATTATCATAATTAATGTTATTATTATTAATTATTAATATTATCATTATTACTAGTATTACCATTATTGCCACTAATATCATTATTATTATCAATGTTGTTGTTATTACTCTTATTATTGTTATACTTATTATACTTATCATCATTATCATCAAAACATTCCTTAAGGGGTTAAAAATAAATATATCGCAGTATCTACAACGAAGAACGAAAATAAGAAAGACAAGAAAACAAAACAAAATCAAAAAGCGTAATCCGAATTATTACCGCA
>BOPN01000593.1:285429-287929 GCA_017312705.2 Penaeus japonicus
CCTTGGCCTTGTTGCTGCGTGTGGTCCGAGCTCGTTAAGGTATTTAACATAACCTACTGCCTCTTCTGTGCCCCTTCTTTGAACTTTCTTTGCCCCTCTTTCCGTTTTGTTTCTTTTTGCTCCCTTTCTTCTTCCTTGTATAGTCTACGAGTCGCTTCGGTTTCCTCTCCTTCCCTCTCTCTTCCCCTCTTACTCTTTCTTCCTTCTGTAACCTTCCCGTCCTTCCTTCTCCCTCTTCCTCCCTCCTTTTCCCTTCCTTCCATATCCCCCTCTCTCCGTTCTACTTCTTATTCCCTCACTTCCCCTCCCTTCCTTACCCTTTCCTTCCCTCCTCATCCATTTCCCTTCCTTCCTTACCCTCCGTTTCCCCTCCCTCATCCCTGGTCGCACTCTCATTCACTTTCCATTCCTTATACGCCCTTTCCCTCCCCTCTTCCATTTTCCCTCCCTTCCTTAGCCTCCCTTTCCCCCTTCCTCTTCCTCATTTCCACTCCCATTTCCTTCCCTTTCCTTTTCCTCCCTTACCCTTACCCTCCCTCCTCCGTCTCCATTTTCCCTCCCTTCCTTTCCCCTCCCGTTTAACCTTATCCTCCCTCCCTCCCTTTCCTCCCCCCCCCCTCCAATCAATTAAATCAATCGTTTTCCATTTGAAATTCACGCCATGCCCTCACTTCCACTCACCCTTTCCCTCTGCCCATGTCTTCTGCCCTCTAACGTACCCATGTCCTTTTGCCTTACTCCCCTTCTCTTGCCATGTCCCTTTGCGAATGTATTTTAGCCCAAATCTATCTCTTTAACCTTGTCTTTTGCCCCGCCCTCTCTTTACCCCCCCCCCCCCAATCCTGCGTGTGCACGAAACCACGTACGCACACACATACATACATACATACATACATACATACATACATACACACATCCCTCCATTCTCCCCTCCCTCTATCCCCCCCCCCCTTACTCCTACCGGCGCACGCCCTCCCGCCCCCCGCGCCGTTCCAGGCCGCCAGTTCCTCCTCCTCCTCCTTCTTCTTCTTCTCCTCCTCCTCCCCCTCTCCCTCTCCCTCTCCCTCCCCCTCTCCCTCCCCTTCCCCCTCTTCCTCCCATTCCCCCTCCCCCTCCCCCTTCCTCCTCCTCTCCCTCCCCCTCCCCCTCCTCCTCCTCCTCCCCTTCCCCCTCCCCTTCCTCCTCTCCTTCCTCCTCCTCCTCCTCCTCTTCCTCCCCCTCCTCCTCCTCCTTCCCCGTCCCCGTCCCCCTCCCCTTCCCCTCCCCCCTCCCCCTCCTCCTCCTCGGCCGGTTTCTTTCGCTGTATCCGGCGAGTATCCGACGGGTCCGGGAGGCACAATAGGCGCATGCCAGGGCCCTGTGGAGTGTGATTGGCGCCCCGTGAAGTGGATCGAGTGGCGTCCATTCTCCCTCTATTCTGACCTCTTCTTGTCCTCTTCTCGTGCACTTCTATCTCTTCCCTTTCTCTTTCTTTCTTTCTTTCTTTCTTTTCCTTTCCTTTCTCTATCTCTTTCCTTCTATCCGTCCACTCTGACCTTTTTTCTTTCTCCCCTCTCCCTCTCTCCTCCCTTTCCTCCTCTCCTTCTCCCTTTTCCCCCTTCTCCCTCTCTCCCTCCCCCTTCCCCTCTCCCTTTCCCCCCTCTCCCTCTCGTTCTCCCTTTCCCCCCTTCCCCTCTCCCTCTCCCCCCTTCCCCTCTCCCTCTCCCTTCTCACCCCCCCCCCCATATTCCCGGACCCCAAGACTCCTCGATCCAGCTCACGGATGTTCATCGGATCCATCTCCCAGGCGGAAGGTTAATCGGAAGCATCATCACCTTCAATCAAGATAGGAATAGGGTGTTGCACTCCCCCGGCCGCCGTTGCAACATTTGTCACGGCGTCTGTAAGGTCCGTCTTGCAGGGATGAGGAGGGGATGAGTATAAGGGGAGGGGGAGGAGGTAGGGGAACGGGGTTGAGGGTTAGAGGGGAAGATAAGGTGTGAGGTAGGGGAAGAGGGGGAGGGTTTGGGTGTAGGGGAGGGGATGAAGGTAGGGGTGCGGGTACGGGAGGGAGATAGGAGAAGGAGGGAGGGAGAGAGGAGAAGGAGGGAGGAGAGACAGAGTTATGGGGGGGAAGGAGGTAAGGGTGGAAGTGGTGGGTAGAGAGATAAGTGGAGGGGGAGGGGAAAGAGGCAAGGATGGAGCCGGGGGTAGAGAGGAGGGGAGGGGAAGGAGGTAGGGGTGGAGGGAGATAAGAGGACGGGGAGGGGAAAGAGGCAAGGATGGAGCCGGGGGGTAGAGAGGAGGGGAGAGGAGTGGAGGGGAGGGGAGGGGAAGGAGGTAGGGGTGGAGGGAGATAAGAGTACGGGGAGGGGAAAGAGGCAGGGATGGAGCCGGGGGGTAGAGAGGAGGGGAGAGGAGTGGAGGGGAGGGGAGGGGAAGGAGGTAGGGGTGGAGGGAGATAAGAGTACGGGGAGGGGAAAGAGGCAGGGATGGAGCCGGGGGGTAGAGAGGAGGAGAG
>BOPN01000593.1:292929-307929 GCA_017312705.2 Penaeus japonicus
TCTAACGGGATCCGAAGCCACAGTAATATTTCCAGGGGTAACTCAAGTAAAAAAAAAAGAAAAAGGGGGAGGGGGGGAAGGAGAGAGAACGAATTGGTATATATCTATTTTTTTATTTATTTTTTTCTGTTTATTTTTTGTGAAGCAATAACACCTCGGAAAATTGTCATTTCCAAAAAAAAATTCAATTACAACATGAATAAGAAAGAAAGAAAGAAGAAAAAAAACGAAAAGATACACTCAAAAACACTCACACACAAGTGCCCCCCCCCAAAAAAAAAAAAAAAAAAAAAATCAAAGACGAAAAAAACACTAAAAAGAAAAGGAAAATAAATTCTAAACACCAGAAAGCACCGGGCAAATACCCACTTCCTCTAGACCTGCCATTAAATGAACGGTGTCTGCCGTGGCAATGCATCGGCCGATCCCTAACACTGTGTTTGCAGAGCCAGGCATTTGACGGGCTGTAATCTTATGCGGCGAAGACATGCAGGCAAGCACTAGGGGGGAGGGGGAGGAAGAGGGGAGGAAGGAGGGAGGAGGAAGGGGAGATAGGAAGAGGGAGGAAGGGGGAGGAGAAGAAGGGTGGGAGAGGGGAGGAAAGAGGAGAAGTAGTAGGGGTGGGAAGGAGGCAGAGGAAGGGAGGTAGGTGGGGTGGGAGAGGGCAGGAAGAGGCGTGGAAGGAGGGAAGGGGAAGGGAATTGGGAGGAGGGCCCAAGAGAAGGTAAGGAAGGGAGGTAGGTGGGGTGGGAGGGGCAGGAAGAGGTGAGGAAGGGAGGTAGGAAGGGGTGGGAGAGGGGTGAAGAAGGGAGGTAGGAGGGGGTGGGAGAGGCGTGGAAGGAGGGGAAGGGAGGGGAAAGGGGTATGAAGGTTAGGAAGGGAGGGGAAGAGGGTATGAGGTAAGGCTGGGAGGCGACGACAGGAGGGGTGAGAGGAAGGAGGTGCTAGGTACGGAGGGGAAGGGGGGAGGGGAAGAGGAATAAGAGGTAGTGTCTAGGAGGGATAAGGAGGGGAGGGGGAGGGGAAGGAAGAGGAAATAGAGGGGTACAGAAGAGAAGAGTAAGGAAAAGGAAAAGGAAAGAATGGGGAAGGGGATGGAGAGGGGAAAGAGAAGGAGAGAGAGAGAGAGAGAGAGAGAGAGAGAGAGAGAGAGAGAGAGAGAGAGAGAGAGAGAGAGAGAGAGAGAGAGAGAGAGAGAGAGAGAGAGAGAGAGGGTTAAGAGACAAGAGATAGGGAAGAAAGGAACGCGTGAAAGGCAAGAAGTAAAGAAAGAGGAATGATAGGAATGTGAGAAAAGAGAGGCAAGTTGCTAATGGGATGAAAATGATGATAATAACAGAAGAAGCGTCTGATCTATGCGTTGAGATGATGATTACTGACGATTGCCGTGTTAATTGGAGGCTGATTGCGTGCTAATGGAAGCTGGTGATGGCGGGGAAGAAAGGAAAGGCCTCCGTCAGGTTCCCAAGCTGACGTGGCTGACGAAGGATGGCTGGCGAAGGACGGCTGTCAGCGCCGCAGCCTCTTCCTCTCCGACAGTTGCAACATAGCCGATGCATGTGGTACTGAATCCCCATCAAAACGACATATATTGGAATGGTATATGATACTTAATCCTCATGTATGAGAAACCACATAGCCATATCGGTTGAATGCGTATCTTATAAAGTAAAAGAATATAAAAATGAGAGAGAGAAAGAGAGAGAGAGAGAGAGAGAGAGAGAGAGAGAGAGAGAGAGAGAGAGAGAGAGAGAAAGAGAGAGAGAGAGAAAGAGAGAGAGAGAGAGAAACAGAAAGAGAAAGAGAGAGAGAGATAAAGCGAATGAGAAGATAAAGCTTACAACAAAACAAAAAAAATATATAAACCGAGAAAACCAAAGAACAAAAACAAAACGCAGAATCAAAGAATGGAGTACGAACACAAACACCTCCTCCTCTTCCCTCCCCCCTCTCCCCGTCCCCCCCTCAGCGCGACCCCTGGAGACGTGACCCCGACAAGCGCTGCAGCGGGAGGTTCAGCCGCGGGAAAATTGGGGGTTTGTTGCAGCCAGCCGTCAGCAGAACCTCGCCCCGGACGGAGAAGCAGGAACGCCGCGGCACGATTTCTATGGCGGCTGGGAGGGGGGAGGGGGGGAAAGCGGGGAGGGGGAGGGGGAGGGGGAGGGGGAGAAGGAAGGGAAAGAGGAGGAGGAGGAGGGGGAGGAGGAAGGGGAGGAAGAAGAGGAGGAGGAGGAGGAGGTAGAGGAGGGAGAGGAGGAGAATGTGTGAAGAGGGGGGAAGGGGAGGGGGTATGAAGAAGGGGGAAGGGGAGGGGGTGTGAAGAGGGGGGAAGGGGAGGGGGTGTGAAGAGGGGGGAAGCGGAGAGGGAGGATGGTGGAGGGTAAAGGGGGAGAGGGTGGGGTGTAAAGGGGAAAGGGTAGGAGGGGCACAAGATGAAGGGGTGAAAGGGGAGATGGTGGAAGGGAGAAGAGAGAGAGAGGCTGGTGGGTGAAGGGAGAGAGGAGGGTGGAGGGCGGAGGGTGAAGGGAGAAAGGAGGGTGGAGGGCGGAGGGTGAAGGAAGAGAGAGTAAAGAAGTGAGAGTAATAGGAGGGGGGAGGTTATACGTGAAGAGAAGGGGGGTGAGGGGAAAAAAAGAGGAACCAAGAGGTGTGTGAAGAAAGAGAAGGGATGGGAGCAGGCAATTGAAGGGGGACTGGAGTGTAGAAGGGGGTGAAAAATAGAGAATGGGGGGGGGGGGTTGAAGGGGAGTGAAGTGTAAGAGGGAGTGAAAGGAAGAGGAGGGGAGGGCAATCAGGGCATCCAGGTTGGCACTTCCTAGGAAAGAGATACATTGTGTCACTCTCACTCAAACATGCATGACATTTACCGACGTGAAAGATCAGTAGGAAATCCTGCTTATCTATTGTCATGTCATGAAGTTAGAGGTTAAGTGAGATAGACAGATAGAATATTGATAGATAGATAGATAGATGAATAGATTGGGAGATAGAGAATGAGAGGGACACTCATACAGAGAGAGAGAGAGAGAGAGAGAGAGAGAGAGAGAGAGAGAGAGAGAGAGAGAGAGAGAGAGAGAGAGAGAGAGAGAGAGAGAGAGAGAGAGAATTTTCAAAAGTGTTGAGAGAAAGAGAAAGGCAGAGAGTGTGAGAAAAGAGAGCGAAGGACAAAAGAAAGAAAAAAGAGATAAAGAGAGAAAAAAAGTGAGAGAAAGAAACAAACTAGAAAGGGAATAAACAAAACCACCCGACTGACCCCATCTCCAAAAGCACTTCATCGCCATCCGTCAAGTCATCCGTCAACTCATCCGTCAAGTCACCCGTCCAATTTCAGTCTCCTTTAAAAGTCGTCTTCTGAAAGAACGACTCGAAAATGGACGACCTGCTCCGTGTTCAGACGGGTCGTTGGGTGAGTTATTGATTGCCTTCTGCATCAACGCCTTGCAATTGACCGTGAAGAGAAAGGGGGGGGGGGGAGGGGGGATGGGGGAGGGAAGAGAAGGGAGGTTGGATAAGGATGAGAAGAGAGGGAAAGGGTATGTGTGTGTTTTTGTCTTTTTGTTTGTTAGCGTGTTTTTGTCTTTATGTTTGTGTGTATGTATGTGTGTGTGTGTGTGTGTGTGTGTGTGTGTGTGTGTGTGTGTGTGTGTGTGTGTGTGTGTGTGTGTGTGTGCGTGCGTGTTCACGTAAACGTGTACGTCTACATCTACCTGTCCATTTATATGCGTTTATGCGTGTGCGCGCGGTGTGAGAAAAAAAACGAACAACATGAATAAATAAACAAGGGCGTGAGATAAGTACGAATAAGCGAAAGAGTAAGCACAAGGAATGAGCGAAAGAGTAAGCAAAAGGAATAAGCGAAAGAGTAAGTACAATGAATGAACGAAAGAGTAAGCAAAAGGAATAAACGAAAGAGTAAGCACAAGGAATGAGCGAAAGAGTAAGCATGCACACGGACCCGAGCCCCCGCGCGATGCTTCAAAGAGCGAAGGTCACGGAGTAGCGTCGGGCGAAAACACGAGACGCGCAAGTGTGACAGGAGAAGCAGCATCAATCAGTGTGAGAACGGGCTGTCAGTGTGACAATATGCCCAAGGATGACAGGACGAAGAGTCATGCCGTAACGAGATGTGATGATGGACGGGTGGAGAGTCAGAGTGAAAGGGAGATGAGTAAGAAAAGATAAATGAGCAAAGGGTGAAAAGATATGATAAGAGTGAAGTTAGAGAGCAGAGAGTGAAATACGAAAGAAAGAGAGAGTGAAGTTATAGAGGAGAGTGCGAGTTCGAGAGCAAGAGAGAGTGAACTTAGAGAGGAGAGAGTGAATTCGAGAGTTAGAGAGAGTGAAGTTAGAGAGCAGAGAGTGAATACAGAGAATGAATATGAAAGACAGATAGAGTGATTTCAAAGAACAGAGTGTGAGCACCAAAGGGGGTGAAAGATTTGGGAGATGGAAGAGGGGAAAGGGGAGAAGAGAAGAGAAGGGGAAATGAGAAGGAAGAAGGGAGAGGGAAAGTCCAGTAAAAAGCGCGAAGCAAAAAAAAAAGAAAGTGGAGAAGTGGAAGACCAGACAGAGTGGAGGAGGAAGTGTGACGCGGAGTGGGCGGTGACGGAGCGGCCGCCCACGGCATGCGTTGCCCTTCAACCCGCGTGTAGACAACTGTCAGGACTGATTGCACAGCTTTTTCCACCTGAGTGAGACGGATGAGGCGTCAGAGCGATGCTGTGTTAGTATGCTGACGCTGCCTGGCCGTGGCTATGCTGCGGAGATGCACAGGTGCTATCTTGACAGAACTGGTGTGTGAGTACTGTTTGTAAGTAGTCTGTGTAAGTGTGATTGAATGCGTAAGAGATATCATGAGTGTTTTTGTAAGTTGTCTGTGTAAGTGTGATTGAATGCGTAAGAGATATCATGAGTGTTTTTGTAAGTAGTCTGTGTAAGTGTGATTGAATGCGTAAGAGATATCATGAGTGTTTTTGTAAGTAGTCTGTGTAAGTGTGATTGAATGCGTAAGAGATATCATGAGCGTTTTTGTAAGTTGTCTGTATAAGTGTGATTGAATGCGTAAGAGATATCATGAGTGTTTTTGTAAGTAGTCTGTGTAAGTATGTGTGTTGCTTCATGTGCAGGAGGTATCATGACTGAAGTGGTGTGTGACTTCATGCGCAGGGGTTATCATGAGTGAGTGTTGCGTGTAAGTAGTCTGTTTAAGTGTGCAAGAGTGCCTTCATGCGCAGTGGCTATCATGAGAAAAGCGGTGTGTGAGTATTGTTTGTAAGTAGTCTGCGTTAGCGTGTAAGTGTGACTTCAATTTATAGATAGATCATAGATAGACCATAACATCACTACGATGGACGGTCACCACATCTCAACCAGCATAAGCTCCTCGAGTTACATCACTGACTTCATACCCGAGTCATTTTTTTCTGAGGGGAGGGGAAGGGAGGGGAGGGGGGGGTGTCGAGCGTGTGGAGTGTGCGGGCGTTGAGGACGGGCGCGTGGGCGTGGGAGCAGGATCGGCGTGAGGGGGGCAAGACTCGCTCTCGCTCTCGCTCCTCTGATATATAAAAAAGGGTGTCCCGCTGGAAGACTTGTTCGCCTCACGGGGATTCTCTCTCGCTTGGCTCGTTTCTGGGAAGATGTTGGGGGGAGGGAGAGGGGTGGGAGAGGGAGAGGGGTGGGAGAGGGAGAGGAAGGAGAGAGAAGGAGGATAGGGAGAATAATAGGAGATGGAAGGGAGAGGGAGAGAGAGAGAGGAAGGGGAGAGGAAAGGGAAGGGAGAGAAAAGAAGAAGAAGGAGAAGAGTACGGGAGAGAGGAGAGAGAGTGAGGGGGGGGGAGGAATGGGAGAAAGGGAGAGAAAGAAGAGGAAGGGAAAAGAGAAAGAGAAAGGAAAAGGGAAAGGGAGAGAGGAAGAGGGAGGGTGAAGAAAACATAAGAAGAATCAGATGGAGGAAGAGGGCGATGGAAGGGGGAGAAGAAGAGAAGGAGGAAGGAGAAGAGGGGAGAGAGATGAGGAAAAAAGAGAGAAGGGTAAATGAATTAGAGAAGGAAGCTGCGAGGAAAGTGGAAGGTTAGGGAGAGAAGAGGAGGGACAAGAAAAGGGAGAAGGGAAAGGAGAGGAAGGAGAGGAGGGATAGGGGAGAGGAAGGAGAGGAGGGACAAGAAGAGGGAGAAGGGAGAGGAGAGGAAGAAGAGGAGGGATAGGGGAGAGGAAGGAGAGGAGGGACAAGAAGAGGGAGAAGGGAGAGGAGAGGAAGAAGAGGAGGGATAGGGGAGAGGAAGGAGAGGAGGGACAAGAAGAGGGAGAAGGGAGAGGGAGGGAAGAAGAGGAGGGGATAGGGAGAGGAAGGAGAGGGAGGGACAAGAAGGGAGAAGGAGGGAGAGGGAGAGGAAGAGGGAGGGATAGGGGAGAGGAAGGAGGAGAGAGGGGACAAAGAGAGAGAGAAGAGGGAGAAGGGGAGAGGAGAGGAAGAAGAGGAGGGATAGGGGAGAGGAAGGAGAGGAGGGACAAGAAGAGGGAGAAGGGAGAGGAGAGGAAGAAGAGGAGGGAGAGGGGAGAGGAAGGAGAGGAGGGGCAAAAGGAGGGAGAGGGGAGAGGAAGGCAAGCACGACTGCTCCCAATCGCATGCTCAATGATTCGCCAAGTGTCATGATGCATCAAGCAAAACCCCCATCCGTTGCAACATTTACGAACAAAATACCATCACTTCCAAACCGCCAATCGACAAGACATTCCCATAATATCCCGTAAAAAAAAAAAAAAAAAAAAAAAAAAACACGCCCATAAGGCAACACGAGCGGGATACCTTCCTCATCACAGCACGCCATTTCTTCGCAAATAATTTTCAGCCCCGCAGATCGGACACTAAGACGGGGAGGGGGGAGGGGGGAGAAGGAGGTGGGGGGGGGCTCACGTGCGGACCTTGCCGCTGCGGAGGAAAAAAAAATCTCCGTGACGGGCGGGCGACCCTCGCTGCGGTGTGCTCGGTCCGGCACGACGCGGGTCAGGGGTCGTCTGTGTGTGTGTGTGTGTGTGTGTGTGTGTGTGTGTGTGTGTGTGTGTGTGTGTGTGTGTGTGTGTGTGTGTGTGTGTGTGTGTGTGTGAGTTTGTGTGTTGTGTATGTTTGCGTTTATGATTGTGCGTGACTTTGCATGTATTTGTGGTAGTGTGTTGATATAGTTACCCCCTCTCCTACAGCCCAAAGGTATAGATACCCGCCTCACCCTCGTTCCTCGCTCCGTTCCAATTCCTTCCCTCGGCCTCCTCTCGTCTCGTCGCCCCACGCCCCCTCCACGGCCGCCCACCGACCGACCGACCGACCCATTAACATTCGCGCCTGATTAATATTCCCCGTAATCTCCCGCCGAAATCCGCCCCGCCTTCCCGGACTCCCAGATCTCCCGGACACGAGGCTGACACTCCTGACAGCGGATCCTTAATCCCTGGGGAGACATGGAGGGAATCCTGCAGGACCCGACAGGCGAGACACGCCCGGCCGCCCGCCCGTTCTCGAGATCCTGGGGCTCCCAGTCTCGCGCTCTCGTAACCTCACTGTATGGGGGGGGGGGGCGATGAGGGAACGACCGAAGACCAGATGAGGATCGGCGAGGGCGTTCTGGAGTGAGGGGGTTGAGTGTGTCCTAATGGTCGTTCTGCTAAGTGCCTGTGATTGCGCTCGTGTGGAGGTGGTAGTAGTAGTAATAGTAGTAGTAGTAGTAGTAGTAGTAGTAGTAGTAGAAGTAGTAGTAGTAGTAGTAGTAGTAGTAGTAGTAGTAGAAGTAGAAGAAGAAGAAGAAGAAGAAGAAGAAGAAGAAGAAGAAGACGAAGAGGAGGAAGAAGAAGAAAAAGAAAAGAATAGAAAAAAAAACGACCAAGATCCCAACGCAAATGAAAAATTCATTAAGACAAAGCACATGGAATCTAAAGAACGATCTGACAAGCTCAAGACGCTACTCGTAAATCATACGACCATAATTAAGCCAGCAAGTGACAGCGATAAGAACCCCGACAAAACTGCCACCAGTACCCACTCCGTCACGAGGAAAGGGCGCGCATTAGCGTCGACACAACGACAGCGTCATACGTCTTCCCTCCGGCGGGAGACCAGAAGGTGGCAGCTGCTCGCCATGATACCACTCATTTCTATGACATGTTCGGGCATGAAGTATCTATCTGACAAATCATCTAAAACATCGAGCAGGAGGACGGATTAAATATATCGAAGCTAAACACTTTCAATATATCATAGGAATTATGGCCTCGTAAAACATCGCGATTTACAAGCATTATAATCAAGCATTGCCGATTGCAGCGCCGAACGAACAAAATGCAAAAGAGCATTTTCCGATTAATATCGCTTAGCAACCTCGCCACCACCTAGTATCGACCGCCTATTCGTCACCTAGAACACCTAAACCCACAACAGCAACGCCAAGAGCCAACCCACAAGCCGGAGACACCGAAGGGGCCTCAGAAACGCCCCGCCCTTCGACGCCAACGCGAACACGGGTCGAGACAAGGCCATGAAGGAAAAAAAAATGTTGGAGAGACCGTATCACATGAATAGTGTCGGTAGGTAGTAGGCAGTTTAATTCGCATATAGTGCAAACATACTGTCGTGTCAAAATAGACGCACTAAGTGTGGAATGTGTTTCATAATCTACCAAAGACAACAAAATAAGACGTATTAAATGAAGACTTTTCTCTAGAATCTACCAAAGACAACAAAATAAGACGTATTAAATTAAGACTTTTCTCTAGAATCTACCAAAGACCGGCAACAAAATAGACGTATCAGAACCAGTCTTTGGTTCAGAATCTATCAAAGACAATCCAATATTTTAGGGTCGGCCTACAGAATTAGAGTCTGTCGCATTCTCATTTTTTATATCAATTCATGTTTTCTCACCCTATGTTCTTCGGGCGCTCGGATACGTGAGGGCCCCGACGGACACACACGACGCCCGAAGAATTCTCGTTTCACCCGCGGACTATCGGTGATGTCACGTCTTGTAAGCACCGAAGTCCGGGGCTGATGAACACATCGTGGTTATTGTGACTAGTTTTATACGCGAATATTAATGCACAAGAGGTTAGATTCTTGTCTTATGAGAAAATAAAGCGTAGCCTTACATAGGAAGGACTAGACACTTAATCAACACAGACGCTAATGACTCTTCTTAACACAGCCGGTAATTACCATTAGAAACTCATGCCCCGATAATGAGGAAGTGAAATATGTTAGCAGCCTCCATAAACACTCCAAGGAACACGCACCCCCCAGCAGACGCGAAAGGTGATAATAATTCTAACAAATAAGCTTAGGATGTTAACAGCTCTAACCTATGAGCCCGTCCTGCTAACAGGTCCCCCTGCTCTGGCCATCTTTCTCTACCCTCCCCCCTCGAGCTCCTTCATCCCTTCCCCTACCCTTCCCCTCCAGATCCCTGACCCCTTCCCATATCTTACCTTAGTCCTCTGACTCTCTGCCTTCCCTCCCCTCCCCTCCCCTCTTCTTCCCATCAGCGCCTTGGCCCTCTCCCCTATCCCTTCCTTTCCCCTTCCCTCCCAGTCCCCTGACCCCCTTCCCTCCTTCCTTCCCTCTAGCCCCCACAGCCTATTCTATCCTTCCCCCAGCCCCCTTCCCTCACTCCCCTACTATCCCTCACCCCCTTCCCCTCTCCCTTATCCCCTATCCTTCACTTCCCCCTTCCCCCTCCCCTTTTCCACCCCCGCCTCCTCCGACCTTCCCCTGCGACGTGACCTCTGGGTCATCTGTGGTTTTATGTTGGGTGGAGACGTCCTCCGCCACCTGCACTCCTACGCCGAGCTCTAGCGAGGAAGGGCCTTTCGGACGTGGCTCAAAGGGGCGGAAGCTCGAGAGGATCACCAAAGGGCATCGGCAGGATCGCAGGAAGGCAGGACTGGACATCCACTCCGGGTTTTCAATTTGGGTGTGACTGCAGACGCCCAGGGAGGCATTTCTGTTCGCGAGCGCTTCAAGGGCCGGGCGACAACAACCTCAGACTCCTCAGGAAATCGCCGAGGACAATCAGGGCATACTTGTAATCGAGCTGAGGATCTGGTTCAGTTCCGAGGTCCTTGGCCTGCCCCTCCGTCATCCTCCCCCTCCCTCCTGTTCCTCCTCTACCCCCCCCTACCCCCATACCATCACCACCCTCCTCTTCCCCGCCCCCTCTACCCACCTCACACGGCCCTCCTCTTCCCCGCCCCCTCTGCCTGCCCACCCACCTCTCCTCACGCGACCCCCCGCCCACCGCCCTCCTCACGCAGGACCTTGCTCAGCGCCTGCATTCCAAGCCTGTCCGGGTTGCGTGGACTTCATGGCAGGACCTCGCGCCTCGTGGGAACGTGGGTACAGGTCGACCACGCAGCTTGAAGGGGTCGACGGCAGTATGGCACAGGCCGTCAATTACGTCTTGCAAGGAGTCTCTGGGGTGAAGGAGTGTGATGCCAGTCTAGTAGTTAAGGAGTAGGGAGAGGGGGGGGGAGGGGAGAGAGAGAGAGAGAGAGTAAAACAGGTGAGGGGAGAAGGTGAGGGGAAGAAGTGAGAGGAGGTAAGACGAAATTACAACACGTGACGCCGAGGGATGTTACGAAGCAGAGCGTGAGGAGGCAAAATGGAGCTGGGGAGAAATATTAAAACCTCCCCCCACCCCCTCCTCCCTCCTTTCTTACCCCTCCTTTCCTCTCTCACCTCCCCCCCCCCTCCCCTTTCCCTTCTTCTCCACCTTCCCTCTTCAGTCCTTTTTTTCTCCCAACTACCCTCACCTTTTTTCCCTCTCCCCAGCTCCCTCACCCTTCTCCTTTTTCTCCAACCTCCCTTCTCACTTCTCCTTTCTTCTCTCACCTCCCCTACCTCTTCTCCTTCCCCTTCCCTCCCCATTCCATTCAACTCCCCCCTTCCCCATCATCGCTCATATCCTTCTCCCCCCTCCCCTAGCTCCCCTGTCCTTCTCCCCCCTCCCCTAGCTTCCCTGTCCTTCTCCTCCCTCCTCCCTCCTCCCTCCCCCCTTCGCTAGTCACCCTCTCCCTCCCACGCATCCACCTTGCAATCTTCTCAATCCACCCGTCGGATCACCCTCCTAACCTCTACTTCGGGTGACCTTTGACCTCGTTCCGTGTGTGTTATCCCCATGCAAGATATGCAACCCGCGCCACCCACGGATGTGAATTCAGGCGGGGTGAGAGGGGGAAGGGATTGCGGGGGGGGGGGATAAAAGGGAGAGGGGGAAAAAGGGGAAAAGAGGAAAAGGGTAGTTGAGAAAATAAGAGGGGAAAAAGGTGGTTGATCGGGGATAAAGGGTTCGAGATTCGAGGAAAAAAGGTGGTTGAACTAGAAAAAAGGGGAATTGATGACTGAGCCCGGAAAAAGAGAGAAAAAACGTGGTTGAACTAGGAGAAAATGAAATAAAAAATGGCTGAATTGGAAAAAGGAAAAAAGATGGCTGAACTGGCATTGAACTGGAAAATTAGGGGGAAAAAAGTCTGAACTGAAATTTAGCGTAAAAAAGATGGCTAAACAGCAAAAAACAAGTGAAAAGGGCCAGAGAAGACGTGATTGAACTAGAAAAAAAAAGAAAAAAAGGTGGTTGAACAAGAGGGAAAAAAAGGTGGAAAAAACGAAACGAAACGAAACAAGGGGACGATACGGGACGAGGAAGCAAGTTCAAGGGACGGAGAAGGAGTCGGGAAAGACCGCCCAGAGGAAAGGGGTGTTTCCTTCGTTAACCTTTGCCTCGAGGAATCCCAGGAGGACCTCGCCTGTTGTTAGCAAAAAAATATCTATATACACATACACATTTCTTTACCTTCACATTCTTCCTCTTCCTCCCGCGTCACCATGTGCATTATGCTGATAGCGCGGCCGCCCTTATCGTGGCCAGACCCTCAATCTTCTAGATGTATGACTAACTGCAATTTTCTCCCTCCCCCCTAATCCTGCCCCCTCTACCCCCACTCAAAAAAAAGAGGAAATAAAAAGAGAAATGAGCAGGTTCTTGAGTGATGATCCCTCGTCCTTCACTTCCATGTTATTTCTTGTGTGCATTTCATACTCTGAGATACAGGGAGTGATGACGCTTTTTATACGCATTGCTTATCTCTTTTGTTTGTCTGTTTTCGATGTTTGTGCTTTAGTAGTAGTTAGATTCTCGTTTTTTTTCTTCTTTAATGTTATCCCTATCTTTATTCTTATTTTATCCATCTTTAATCTTTATTCGTTTTTATCCATCTTTAAAAAAGTTTTTTTTTTCTTCATATCTCGTCATCCTCAAGTTATCTACATCACGTTCGGATTCTTTTATTTGTTTGTTTGTTTCTATTATCTTTTTTAATGTCCATTTCCACCCTCATCATTCCCTGCAACCCTCTCATCGACCCAGGTTAATCGAGGAACTTGTGTCTTGTTACAAGTAAGCAGAAGACGGATACAGTAAGTCATATTTCACACACACACACACACACACACACACACACACACACACACACACACACACACACACACACACACAGACTTACATGTACATACTTCTTTACTTAACTGCTTACTCATTATTTTTCTCTCACTTGCTTATGTACCTACTTGTTCATCATATATTATACTTTTGATTGCACGCTCAAGCACACTTATACAAACACACGTACGCACGCGCGCACACCTACCCACTCACAAACACTCACAGATACAGACTCACACACATGCGCAGAGACAAACAAACAAACAAATAGACATTTCTATATCATTATTTCTTCTGTTCTTCCTTTTTTATCACCTTGTTTGCCTATTTGGCAATCCGTCCATTTTCCTCTTTCCTTGCCCTTCTTTTCTCCCCTCCCTTCCTCTCCCTCTTAACCTTTTTTTCCATTTCACCTTTTCTTTCCATCACTCTTTCCCTCTTTCTCCCTCCCTCCTCCTTTCCCCCACCTTCCTTCCTTCCTTTCTTCCATCCATCCATCCCTCCCCATTTCCCTCCACCTTTCTCCCACCTTCCTTCCATCCATCCCTCCCTCCCTTCCTCTCTCCCCCCACCTTCCATCCCTCTCTCCATCCTTCTCTCTCTCTTTCTCCTTCCCTCCACCCTTCCCTCCTCCCCTCCCTCCTCCCCTCCCTCCCCCTCCCTCTAGCACCTAATGAGCACTTCAAACTCGGATCTGTCCGATGCTCCAAAGCTTTTGTTGTTGTCGGATGTGTTTACGATGGGGAACCGCCGTACGTCTCCTTATGTAGGGGTGAGGGGGTGAAGGAGGGGGTGAAGGAGGGAAAGGGGGAGGGGGAGGGGGAGGGGGAGGGGAAGGGGAAGTTATGGGGGTGAGGAAGAGGAAGAGGGGGAAGGGATGGGGGTGAGGAAGAGGAAGAGGGGGAAGAGGAATGGGTGGGGGAAGGGGTGGGTGTGGATGTGGGGGTGAGGGAGAGGAAGAGGGGGATGGGGAAGGGGAGGGAGGAAGAGCGAAGAAAAAAAAGGGGAGGATTAAAACTGAGAGGAATAGCTAAAACGTGACTCAACGATTTGAGAACAAGACAAACAAACAAAAAAAACAACAGAGAGAAAGAAAAAAAATTATGCGAACGAAAAACAAGACACGACGTAAACACAATCAAGACCAAAAAGAAGCGAAGGAGATAAAAAAAAAAAAAAGCACCAATTAAGCGAAAATAAATGCAATCTCACGCGTAAGAAAGAATGAACGTATTATCCAAGCCAAGTGTTCAGGGTAGTAAGTTGAACAAAGGTATACAGGGGATTATGGGGAAGGGGTAGGGAGAGGAGGGAGGGAAAGCGTTATGAGAAGAGAGAGGAAAAAGAGAGAGGAGAGGAGAGAGAAGAGATAGGATAGATAGAGATAGAGAGAGCGAGAGTAAGAGCGAGAGAGCGAGCAAGCGAGAGAGAGAGAGAGAGAGAGAGAGAATGGGGGATTGGGAAGAAAAGGGGGGGGGGAGTAGAGGGAGGAAGGGGAGGAGAAGGGGTAGGGAGAGGAGGGAGGGAAAGGGGGAGAAGAGAGAGAAAAGAGAGAGATGAGAGAAGAGAGAGGAGAGATGGAGATAGAGAGAGAGAGAGCGAGAGCGAGAGCGAGAGCAAGAGCAAGAGCGAGAGCGAGAGAGAGAGCGAGAGCAAGAGCGAGAGCGAGAGCGAGAGAGAGAGAGAGCGAGAGTAAGAGCGAGAGTAAGAGCGAGAGAGCGAGCAAGCGAGAGAGAGACCGAGAGAGAGAGAGAGAGAGAAGAGAGAGAGAGAGAAGAGAGAAGAGAGATAGATAGAGAGAGAGAGAGCACCAGCAAAACAAGGTGAAACGATTACAGGGTAGATGTAATTGGGGAGATAAAGAGGGAAAGAAGTAGAACAAGAGAAAAAGGATGATCAGCGGAATAAGGAGCGCATGTGTGTGTGCATGTGCGTGCGCGTTTATCGAAGTTCATACTATTTCTCTGAAGTTTACCCTTACATTAACTTGCTTACTTCACGCAGAGAAGTTTAGATTACCAAATGGAGAGTTTAAAACTGACATTCTGACCCAAAAGCGCCAGCAGAATCTTAGAGAGGGCCACAGACAGACAGCAGGGCCATGGAAAGGGCCATAGACAACAGGACCATAAAAAGATCAGCCTTGGCCATGTCGCTAAGGAAGTTCAAATGAGCGCCGTGTATGGGAACAAACAGACTCGGGTGTTTTTGGAAGATGTGAAGGAAAGTGAAGTGGAGATCGGCGTTGCACGGCGGAATGATAATCGTTGTTGAGGGAGTTAGGGAGAGAGGGGAGGAGGGAGAGAGGGAAGGAGGGAGGGAAGGAGGGAGAGGAGGGAGAGGAGGGAGCCGAGGGAGAAGAGGGAGAGGAGGGAGAGGAGGGAGGGAGAGAGGAGAGGGAGAGGGAGGGAGAGAGAGAGAGAGAGAGAGAGAGAGAGAGAGAGAGAGAGAGAGGGAGAGAGAGACGGAGTGAATGGGAATCAGGGAGTAAGGAAGTGAGAGGGAGTGTGAGTGTGAGCGT
>BOPN01000593.1:315429-350429 GCA_017312705.2 Penaeus japonicus
GAGGGATGGAGTTATAGGGAAGAGGAAGGGGGAAGGGGGATGGAAAAAGGGATGCGGAGGGGTATGGGGAAGGGGAAGAAATGGGGAAAGGCGATGGAACCTGAGGTATAGGGAAGGAGGAAAGGGCAAGGGAGGGGAAAGAGACGCGGGTGAATATCCCTTGCAACAACAGATGATTAACTTTTTGTTGTTGTTGTTTCTGAATGCAAGGCGGTTCCTCTCTCGCGGTGAGACGGACGGCGGGCGACAGGTACTCGAGGCGAACCGAGACAAAGCGGTTTCTACCTTGAAATCCAATCATGTTGCAATTGAACGAATAATAGCATGTTCGAATTGCATATGATGCAAATATGGCCAATCATTGCAAGTGCATAGTTACACGTCGCTTTCCCATTTTGAAAATCAACCGAGGGTCAACCATAAACTAGAAAAAAATGCAAAACTAATGACGATTTGATAAATCATTCATGGACAGACTTGAATCGGAAATTAACCAACGAGAGAATCCGGCCATGTTTGCATTCTCATGACACTCTTGCTACGATATAATGCATCGGCGAGCACATAGATTAGCGACCAAATACGGTAAATAGCAATTTTACGTTTCGGTCTTTCTGTTTCTCTCTGTCTCTCTTTCTCTCTAACGTACCTTCTTTCTTTCTCTTTCTCTACATATCTCTCTCTCTTTCTCCTTTTCTTTCTCTTTCTCTTTCTCTCGCTCTCTCTCTCTCTCTCTCTCTCTCTCTCTCTCTCTCTCTCTCTCTCTCTCTCTCTCTCTCTCTCTCTCTCTCTACCTCTCTCTCTACCTCTCTCTACCTCTCTCTCTCCATCTCCCTCTCCCTCTCCCTCTCCCTCTCCCTCCATCCTCTCCCTCTCCATCCCCTCCATAACCCCCCCCCCCCCCCCCGCCCAACACAAGAGCAGACAACACTTCCGACGAGATCTGTGTTGGGTGTAATGATCGCGTGATTTCAGCATCGCGACGGCGCTGGGTCGGGGTCGCTGGACGTACGGGCGCGTCGTGAGGCGCCCGCGGTCTGCCAGCCTCGCCCTGTGCTCGCGGGGGCGGTTTGCGCCTGTTTAGTTACACGCTTGCACGCACACACACGCACATACACACGTTATATATCTATAGATCTATCTATCTATCTATGTCTATCTATCTATAATCACAATGTAATTAACATAATAGAATTAACAGCGCCCCTCTCTCTCCCCCCTCAGCTTCCCCACCCCCCACCCCGCCCGCCCCAAACGCGAGCATCGGCCCTCACGCAGCGACCTTTCATGAGGGCGCACCCACCCACACGCCCTTATCGCGGCCCTGAGACTCCTGTTACGCAATGCCCCCCTTTCCCTCTTCTCCCCCCCCCCCCCACCCCCATTCCCGCCTGATGCCTTCAGCTGGGTCCAAATTAATGCCTTCTGTACGCATGCGTGACCCGTGACCTATGACCTCCTAGCACCTCCTCTCGCGCTGCCGACGCTTGTGACCTGTCGCGGCCGAGGATTAGGTCATGCGCGTACCTTGGTGGGGGTGAGGAGGGGAGGGAGGGGGGGGTAGAGTGAGTAACTGGAAGAGATGGGGGTGAGAGTCGATGCGTGGGACAGAGTGGGTGCGGGAGAGAGGTGGTGGGCACAGGAGAGAGAGAGAGAGAGAGAGAGAGAGAGAGAGAGAGAGAGAGAGAGAGAGAGAGAGAGAGAGAGAGAGAGAGAGAGAGAGAGAGAGAGAGAGACTTTTTTGATGAGTTTAGAGAGAGAGAGAGAGAGAGAGAGAGTGAGTGAGAGAGAGAGAGAGAGAGAAAGAGACTTTTTTGATGAGTTTAGAGAGAGAGAGAGTTAGAGAGAGAGTGAGAGAGAGAGAGAGAGAGAGAGAGAGAGAGAGAGAGAGAGAGAGAGAGAGAGAGAGAGAGAGAGAGAGAGAGAGTGGGTGCGTGCGAGAGAGGTGATTGGCACAGGAGAGAATAGGTGAAAGGGTGTGTGAGTGGGTGGATAGGTGGGTGAGTGGGTGGGTGGGTGTGTGAGTGGGTGGATGGGTATGTGAATGGGTGGATGAGTGAGTGGGTGGATGTGTGAGTGGGTAGGTGGGTGGGTGGGTATGTGAGTGGGTGGGTCCGAGAGAAGGGATGGGTGTTTGGGGGAGAGGAGTGGTTGGGAGTGAGAGTGGGTGCATGGTTGAGTGGGTTGGCGTGAGGAAGAGTGGGTAATCATGCGAACAGATGCATGTGAGGGAGCGGATAGACAAGTCAAGATAGAAAAAGAAAAAAACACTAATTATAAACGAAACAAATTAAGAAACAAAGTGATAAACGATAGAGCTAAGTTCTAATATGGGAGGGTAAAAACAAAACAAAAACAAAAGATAAAATTTCGTTCAAATGAAATAAAAATAAAATCTTATTCAAATGAAATGAAATGAAATTAAATCTTAGAGAGAGAGAGAGAGAGAGAGAGAGAGAGAGAGAGAGAGAGAGAGAGAGAGAGAGAGAGAGAGAGAGAGAGAGAGAGAGAGAGAGAGAGAGAGAGAGAGAGAGAAAGAGAAAGGCAAAGAGGAAAAGAAAAGGGCAACCAGAATTCGAAAGAAATCCGACAGGAAATCGAAGAATGTCCGATATAGGTCGATAAGGATTGTATAGGAAGGAGGGAGTGATGGGACAATAAGATCCCTATGAGCGCGGAATGCAGCCGGGATCGCCAAGACCGTAGCGGATCCCACGGCCCGGCGACTCCTAGGCCTCCTTCCCGCGACTTCGAAGTCATGGCGAAGTCTCTAGGCCAACGTCCCTTCAGGAGCGTCTGGTAGGCCCTTGGGACATCTTTCTCAACCGGTCAGAGCGGCGTAAGAGGCCCTAAGGACATCCTTCTGAGACATCCGATGCAGATCCCTCTTGCTCTCTGAAGATGCGGGGTATGTCTTGGCGTCCCACATGACGGGGCCGATTGCACGCTGAGTCGTCGGTATGTCGGTATGTTAGCCACTTTTTCTCATGAGGGAGGTGAAAGGGGGCGTCATGGGAAGAAAAAGTGTGGGAGGGAGGGATGAGGAAGAGGGGGGAGGGCGGTCGAAGTGGGTTTTGACAAAGGAATGTCGGAGGGAGGAGTGGCAGCCCTTAATTTACGGCAAAGGGTGGCTTTTGTCCTGCCGGGGTCTGTATTACAAAACACACAAGCCACAAGGAGTTTGTGAATGACACCACTCACTCTAACAATACTACGCTCATTGAGAAAAAAAAAAGTCACGGTACCGACACAGCTACTGTCATCAACCGCAGGAACTCTCACAGGAAAGTACGAATTAAATCCTTTGATCCCATGACTACTTCTTCGTAACGACTGTGATTTATACAAGAAACCATAACGGTGAATCCCCTTTCACTGCCTCCAATCGCTTGCTGGTCACTGTATTACAATTACAAACCCGTTCTTTTAGAATATCTATCGCTACAACGATAATTTTATGATATGCCTTCGTCGTGTCATGTGACACGATAAACATCCCATTTACATTAATGATACCTGGAAGACAAAATACTCTACCGTGCCAATACAATGGCTGAAAAAACAATAAACAATTTTTTTGAAAAATGAGACAACAGGTGTTTTAGTGTTTCTTTCATCCATCTACGATACCTGTTCACAATACGATACCCTCACACTCCCTCGTCCCGGGAACAAATACCGTCGCTCAAACATTCCACTTTCTCCAAAAACCACTTCGCTATCACTCGTGCCGGCCTTCGAGAGTACCCGGGGTAAGCAAGAGCCGATATCCGCCCGTGATTTAGCACCGGAATAATAAAATTAAGCATCAATACAAAAGCCCCATCCAGAGTGAGTTATAGACTCCCAACCACAACTTTCCCTCGCGTCACAAAAGAAGCACTCGTTCCTCCTTAGCCAGGCACGTTCTTCCTTCTCTCTATTCTTGCTCCCAAGAATTGTGTTTATATCTCTCCCTCTCCCTCCCCCTTCCCCCACACCTCCTCCACCATTAACCAGATTACAACCAGGGTCTTTTCCTTCCCATTTTCATCATCTTCCTCCTCCTCTTCTTTTTCTTTTTCTTCTTCTTCTTCTTCTTTCTTCTTCTTCTTCTTCTCCTTCTTCTTCTTCTTTTTCTTCTTCTTCTTCTCCTTCTTCTTCTTCTCCTTCTTCTTCTTCTCCTTCTTCTTCTGCGCTGCCCCTTCGTAGAAATACATCACTCCGCGTCGAGGTGACCCGCCGACCTCAGAAGGGCGGGCCTGAGTGATGGAGGGAGAGAGACGTGGCTTCAACACGCTGTTTGCATCAGGGAGACGCGTGGGTTCTCCCTCCCGAAGCTGGTTCTCTTGTCTGGTTTTCTTTCCATTAGATGGAATCTCTCTTAATCTCTCCTAATCTCTCTCGTTCGTTCGCTGTTCCTTTCTTGAATTCTTTTCTTTTTACCTTTCTTTTTCTTTTCATAGTTTTCTCTTTTTCTTTCTTTTTATTATTTTTATTTTATTTTATTTATTCTTTTCTCTCTCTTTCTTTTCCTGTTTTCATTCTTTTTCTCTTCCTATTTTTTCTTTTTTTCTTTTCCTAATTTTCATTCTTTTTGTTTTCTAATTATTATTATTTTCTTTTTTTGCTATCTCTCTCCCTCTCTTCCTTCCTTCCTTCCTTCCTTCCTTCCTTCCTTCCTTCCTTCCTTCCTTCCTTCCTTCCTTCCTTCCTTCCTTCCTCCCTCTACCTCCCTCTCTCTCTCCCTCCTTCCCTCGATCTATCCATCCATCCCTCCCCTACCTTCTCTCCCTCTCCCTCCTCCCAAACCACTAGTTCCCTTTAGTTCAGTCCCCCTCCAGGAACCGTAAGTCAAAATCATGTTTAACTTCTCCTACGAGACGTAATTGCCAGCTCGGCCGGCGGAGGCAAACCCCAACTGGCGACGAAAGAAGAATGGCAATAATAAATCACGGCCAAGAAATTAACCGCAATCCAAACGTAGGTTATTGTTTTTTCTTTCTTTTTTTTGTATCTTGAGGATAGGAGGATGGGTGTGGGAATCGAGGGAGGGAAAGGATAGGGAAAGGGGTATAGGGTAGGGAGGAAGGTGGAGGGTATGGAGAGCGGATGGAAAGGAACGGGGGAAGGGCACATCTGAGGCGGAGGGAAAGGATAGGGAAGGGGTTGAAGAGTAGGAAGGGGGTTGGAGGGAAGGGAAGGGGGGGGGGGCACATCTGAAGCGGAGGGAAAAGGATGAGAGGAAAGGAGGAGGAAGTGAGGTGTCTGAGGACAAGGAGGGGTTTGGGTGAAGGGAAGATGTTGGGAGGGGTCAGGGAGGTTTAATTAAAGGGAAGAGGAAGAAAGACACAAAAGAAGGAAGGAGAGAGGATGGAGAGAGATGTCAGGGATGGCACTCGGGAAGCAGAGGCCGATCGTAAGACTCAGCAAAAGAGACAGTAAGAGGGACCGAGGAAGTGCAAAAAGGGGCAGAGGAGGAGCGGGTGGAACTATGGAAAAGGAGGAGAAGGAGGAGAAGGAGAAGGAGGAGGAGGACGAGAGACGGAAGAGGGGACAGAGTGGGTGGGGGGCTAAAGAGGAGAAGAAGGGTTCGATGAGCATCAGGATGGATCGAGGAGGAGCAGCAGGAACGACGGAAGAGCAAGATGGACCGAGAAGCATCAGGTGCGGATGCTGCGAGGGTCATCCGAGGCAAGGAAAGAGCGCGTCGGGGTTCCTCTCCCGGCGCGATCTGTCGCAATAAACAAGCGCACGTGAGAGAGCGCTGATGATGTGCGAGTGGGTTCTCCGGCGGCGCAGCTGGGGTTGCTTATATTAGAAACGGCGAGCTGCTGTGTAAATATACTCGGGGAATATATGAACTGACAGGAGACACTGCCACGGCACAAGGGTGTGTGCATCCACGCCCACAGTCGCACAAACAAACTTATGATAATGCTAAAAACGCCCGCGTTGTGTTTTTCGCCAGTGGGAACTGTTTAGAACGGATCCAGAAAGCATGAGCTGCCGAGATACCAACTATGATTATTAGTGTGATGAAAAGAAAACAAATGTCAAATCCGTCTATTTTGCAAGTGGAAGTCGTCTATAACGGATCCAGAAAGCATGAGCTCCCGAGATACCAACCAAGTATACCAAGCCTTTGTGTGATAAGAATAAAACAAGTGATAGACCATTGTGTTTCCCGTCGAAGGGAGTTGTCTAGAATGGATCCAGAAAACATGAACTGCCGATATACCAACCATGAGGCTTCATGCAATATAAAAAGAAAAAACAACACTGGATTTAGATACGAAGGCCTTGCTAAATGAAGGCATCTTATGCATTTGCAACTATAATACTTGCAGAATAGACACCTACACGCATAATAATTGCAAATACTCAACATGCCTTCATGTTGCATATGCTAATCCTACATGGCACACACACTTGTCTCTGGGAATTTGATCCATAAAAAACAACAACGATCTAGCTTGCTTCTAATGGGTGATGACCCCTTGTCACTCTCCCTCTCTAACTATGCTGGATCTGCAGAGTTATCGGATGTCACCCCGGGGACGCCAAGGAACTCGAGGCGGACAACGTAAAGCATCGTCCTGGAGGAAGGGAGTCATGATGGTAAACGAAGAGAAAGAGAAAGTGAGAGAGATAAAGAGAGGGAGAGGGAGAGAGAGAGGGAGAGAGAGGGAAAGAGAGGGAGATATAAAGAGAGGGAGAGGGAGAGAGAGAGGGAGAGAGAGAGGGAGAGAGAGAGAGAGAGAGAGAGAGGGAGAGAGGGAGAGAGAGAAAGAGAGAAAGAGAGAAAGAAAGAAAGAAAGAGAGAGAGAGGGGGGGTTGGGGGGTTAGTAGTGGTGGCATATCTGTAGATATTTGGCATTTGGCATCTAAAGATGGAGAGAGAGAGTTTTTGTGATTTTTTTTCAGCAGGCCGATGGATACAGGTCGGCCTGCCGCTCACATGTAGGGCATGGAGCAGTTATTAATAAGAGCAGGACCCTTTTTTTTAGAGCTCTTGTGGTGTGGTGAGAGAGATGCACGCCAGTGAATGTTGTCGGGAAATATCGTTTTTTTGTTAGAGAGAGAAATGGAAATTGCTTTGAAATCATATACATTAAATGGAATTAGGCACTGTTTGAGTCATTGTCATATTTTCATTGTTTGTGATTTATTTATATACGCTTGTTGCCATCCCACGTGACCGTTGTGTTGTAGTTCAGTTGTCGTTAAACTTTTTTTTTTTTATAGCGTCTCATTTTTTATTTACTTTGATAGTTCTTCGCACGATCCAAGTTGACGTCCATTGCACAGTACGCTATCAGTTTTGTTTACATTAATCAGTCCTTAGTGTTATCACCTCTTTGATCTATACAGTGGTTATTGATTTTATATTTGTTTCTGTTTTATTTTATTTATTTATTTATTTATTTTTTATTTATTTATTTTTTTATTTTTTTTGTGAAACCACTACGTTGAAAGAACTCAACTGTAGTGTCCGTATTTGTTGTATTAGGGTGTTTAACTAACCGAGGTAGATGTTTTTTTTTAATGGAAGAAGAGGGAGAGACACAGAGACAGAGACAAAGACAAAGGAGGAATTAGACAGAGACGAAGACAAAGACAAAGAAGGAGGTAGACAGAGACAGAGACAACGACAAAGGAGGAGTTAGACAGAGACAAATACAAAGACAAAGAAGGAGGTAGACAGAGACAGAGACAAAGACGAAGATGAGACAGACAAACAGAGAGGCAGAGGGGGGGGGGGGGAGGGAGCAGGAACGCATTAGTCAGCAAGCAGAATCAAGCACACACAACAGTGGGTACCGGACACGCCGCTAGTAGGGCACTTCCTATCCGTCATGAGGAAAGGTCAGTTATTAAAGGGCCTATCAGACTAGCTCATTCACCCCACCACCCCCTCTCTCTCCCTCCCTCCCCCTCGACATCCTCCATTCTCTCCCCTCCATCTCCCAGCTGATAGCGCGCCGTCTCCCTGTCACATGCGCTTGACGAGTCTCCAGCTCCGGCTCTGAAAGACAGGTGACGACGGGTGACGCGGACCCCCCCTTTCGGCGTGACAGACTCTTCTTCTTCCTTTTCTTCTTCTTTTTCTTCTTTTTTTTCTTCCTCTTCTTTTTCCTCTTCTTCATCTTCTTTTTCTTCTTTTACTTCTTCATCTTCTTCCCCTTCTTCTTCTTCCTCTTCTTCTTCTTCCTCTTTTTCCTCTTTTTCCTCCTCTTCTTCTTCCTCTTCTTCTTCTTCTTCTTCTTCTTTTTCTTCTTCTTCTTTATTATTATTCTTCCTCTTCTTCTTCTTCTTCCTCTTCTTCTTCTTCCTATTTTTCTTCTTCTTTTTCTTCCTCTTCTTTTTTTCTTCTTCCTCTTCTTTTCTTCTTCTTCTTCTTCTTCTTCTTCTTCTTCTTCTTCCTCTTTTTCTTCTTCCTCTTCCTCTTTTTCCTCTTCCTCTTCTTTTTCTTTCTCTTCCTCTTCTTCCTCTTCTTCTTTCTTCTTTCTTCTTTCCTCTTTTAGAGCAAGAGGGAGCGACGTATTCGCGGACTAGGAAGGTAGAATTGAGAGTGCGTTTGGCTTTTCCAGTTTTTTGTTTTCTCTCTCGGAATGTAGCTATGGTAGAGTCTTCATCTTGAACCTCTTTAGTGATATAATTTGTTCAAATTTGATTTTATATATATATATATATATATATATATATATATATATATATATATATATATATATATATATATATATATATATATATATATATATATATATATGTGTGTGTGTGTGTGTGTGTGTGTGTGTGTGTGTGTGTGTCTGTGTCTGTCTGTGTGTGTCAGTGTTATAATATATATATATGACCGAATGACAGTCGGTCTATGTTGATATGATGTCTCTAGGACAGCATGCTATCCCTTAGCCCGAATCACGGAGACGGAACTCGACGGTGAGTTTGGGTTGTTGGCAGAGGAACAACGGCGGTAAACAAATGAATAAAAGAAAATGTTGGAAATGGGGCTAGTGTGATAGCCTCTTTAGCGGGTCCGTCCCGCGACGTTGCTCTGCTTGCTTTCGGAAGGAAGTGCGTCGGCCCTCTTTCCGTTACGGGAATTTGAGGCCAGTTCGTCGACCTTCTTTTTATTTTTTTTTTTATTTTTTATCTGTTTGTAAAGGAAAGAGTCCGCAACAATAGGCGATTGTATTTAGAGAGTGGGCGGAAGGTGGCCGTTTTTTGCACACGCCCGTTTGTTTCGCCAGCGATTTTGCAAGGTGCGCCTTGGCCGAAGAGCCGACCCCACCTGGCCGGACAGGCAAGCGCGTGTTAGAATTCGCGATCGAGTTTTGCAAGCCAAGGACACACCGAGCCGCTCGACCAATCAGCGGGGCGCGTTCCTAGGGCGCGGTTGCATCCTGCACTCCCATTGGTCGTTTGTCCCAACGTCCTCTTGTGCTTCTCTGGGAGGGGGAGGGGGGGGTGAGATGTGGGAAGGTATTTGGTTAGTCTGTATACTATGGGTGGGCGGGGGGAGGAGGAGAAGGGGGGACGCGCGTGGATGGGTTTGTTTGGGTGTTTTTGTGGGCGTGGCCCCTGCATGGCCGTGCCTGTATGCGGTTCCATGCGTGGCGTGATTGGTCTGCGTGATGTAGTCGTGTATGTTTTGCTGTTGCAATATAAGCCTCTGTGTTTGCGATCGCGGAAACAACATTACGGAAGGGCATGTCTCAGGGTTAAAGAAGGAGAGGAAAGAGGCTGTGGGGTTGTGGAGAGCGACTTAAAAGGCAGAGGAAAGGTTAAGGGGCAAGTAGGAGACTTGTATCTTAGTGGGGGGGGGGGGGCGAGTGGGAGGAGGAGGAGGGGGGGATTCATGCTTGCACCGACTTCAGATCTCGTTTCATGGTTATTTGTCACATTTGTATTTTTTTGTTTTTCTTATTTCATTGCTGTACCTCCTTTTCTATTTGCTTCGTTTGCTTGATTTTCTCCCACTCCTACTCCTCTTACTCCTCTTAGGCCTATCCTCCTCCTACTCCTACTCCTTTCAGATCCTCCATGTCTTCTTCCTCTGATACTTCCCCCTTTATTCTTCCTCTTTTTTCTCTCTCTCTTCCCCTTCGTCGTCATTTATTTTATCATCATCATACTTCTGTCTTTGTTGAGTTAATGGGAGTCGTCGAGAATGGATTTGGAAATAGGTGACTGATAAAGATAGATTAATTCGCAGTAAATTAATACGTGAGAGAGAGAGAGAGAGAAAGAAAGAGAGAAAGAAAGAAAGAAAGAAAGAAAAAGAGAAAGAAAGAGAGAGAGAGAGAGAGAGACGTAGACGCAATGACATCCGATGGAAAATGGACCCAAGGTAGGCAGGTACACTCGCTGAAAAAAAATAATAATACACACAAACGTACTCTTATTCATATTGTATTCCTAAGTACATTCGTCCATTAATGATGAATCCAACTACAACTAACGCCTCCCTCCCACACACCCACGCCCCCCCCCCCTTCCTTTGTAATTTTACCAGATGTTTTGAGTTTGAAGTCATTAAGAGAGAAAGCCGCACTCGCTGTTACATTCCCCATGGCACATGAAGCTGTTCGTTTGTTTAGGGGAAATGGCAAGAGAAGAATTGTTACCGTTTAGATATGTTCGATGAGTAGGGAGGGAGAGGGAGAATGAGAGAGAGAGAGAGACAGAGAGAGAGAGAGCGCCAGGCAGTCATAAAGAGAGGAAGGGAAGGAAAGAATGTGTGTGAGAGAGAGAGAGAGAGAGAGAGAGAAATTAGTGACTCAAGTTTCTCTCCCTGCGATCGAGTCTAGCTTAGCTCTCCGAATTAGCATGTCATTATTTTTTATTTGGCTTTGAGGAAGGCTCAGTGTTCACTTGTTGGTTCGTAATGAGCAGTCGCTTACATGAGGTTGCTAAATGTGAAATTGAGGATAAAATACGAGAGAGAGGGACATAGAAAGAGGGAGGGATGGAGAGAGTGAGAGAGAGGGATGGAGAGAGTGAGAGAGAGGGATGGAGAGAGTGAGAGAGAGGGATGGAGAGAGTGAGAGAGAGGGATGGAGAGAGTGAATAATAATAGTATTGATAATGATAATAATTTTGTTGATGATATTGATGCAGATGGTTATGAGAAGGATGATAATAATGATAATGATAACAATGATAATGATCATACCAGTGATTATAATTATAACAATGTGAATAACTATAATAAGCATGATCATAATAATAATAATAATGATGTTAATTGCAATATAATGAAAATAAAAGTATTAGTAATAACGACAGCAATAGCATAGGTATTATCAATAATATTGACAAAAATAATAATAACAATAATAATGCTATTAATCATGATGATAATGAACAAAATAACATGTAAAAGAAGAAAAAGAAGACAAAATAGTAACACTAATCAACATGATAACAATAATACCAACTGAGTCCGAAAATGTATTTATACTATAATTTCCCTTCTCCCTCTCGCTTACCACCCTCCCACTAACTCCTACCCCATCCCTTGCCCTCCTCCACCCCCCTTCCACCCTATCGTGAGGATTGCTATGGCTAACCGAGAGAGAATTAATGAGAGAAACACAAGTTTGAGCCACATTATTCGCCTTTTCGCAGTGTAAGTAGGAGAGAGAGAGAGAGAGAGAGAGAGAGAGAGAGAGAGAGAGAGAGAGAGAGAGAGAGAGAGAGAGAGAGAGAGAGGGAGGGAGAGGGAGGGAGGGAGGGAGGGAGGGAGAGAGAGGAGAGAGAGACAAAGAAATAGAAAGATGGAGAGAATATAAAGAGAGAAAGAGACAGACAGAGAGAGAGAGAGACTCCACTGACATCAAACACTCATCATCCAAACTGGCGAAATCTCCAAGTCCCGCTCTCTTGCTCGTTCCCTCGGTCCCCATCCCACTCCTTTGGCGCCGTCGTCATCCATCACCATCTTTCAGATACCGCTGCATTATCACGACCTCACTGCCCATTATCATCCTTCAGTGTTAGTTAGACTTTGATTACACACGTAGACATCTCGCTCGCTCGCTCGCTCTCTCTTTTTCTTTCGTCCTTTCTTTCTTTCTCTCTCTCTCATAGACATACAGACATATAGACACATAAGACACACAGACATATATACACCCCGCCTACACACACACACACACACACACACACACACACACACACACACACACACACACACACACACACACAATTCCATCACGAACCACATCCAATTTCACTATCGAAATTATTACGACAAAGTAATGACTATAATCCACCTGTTTCAAGTGTTAGTATAGATACCATTGCCAAATTACGTGATTAAGTTATTACAGCAATAGGGATTTGGGCGTCTGTACAATGGGATCACGTCTTCTAAGAGAGTGTAATTCCTTTACGCTTGTACAGAGACATCTATTGGCGTCATTACCCACACTGTATTCATGTTCCCCTCCTTGGTACTTTCTCCACATTAGGTGTCTTCGCGCAATTCATATCTTCGCCGACAATGACCTGTTTTACACTTCCAACACGTTCCCACATCTTCATTGACATTTGCCCACTGACACTGACTCCATCCATCGCCACCTGCATCTCCACCCGGCGCGTTTCCGTTCACAAATGCATCATCCGAAGCTCCGAAGCGCCAGGCACCTGCAGACGACATCTCGAACATCCTCCTTTGTGAATACTCAAGTGCGCACACGTATGGCGGGGACGACCGTGGTAACAGGCGACTGCGCAGACAGATGACAGGTGGGAGTACGGCCGAAATATTCATGAGGGAGGCACGTATATTGGGTGAATTCGTAGCAAAGGTTCGGGGGTTCGAGCCTCTCCCACGGGACAGAGGATACACTCACACAGCTCGTAAAACCGGTCGGTACATGCATAGTAAGCACGCGTAAAGTGGATCTGAGTTCTGCAGGGTACATCGGGGCCGAGGAAGAAGGGCTGGCCAGGGACTCAAGGGGGTTGGCTCGGATGCCGCGTGTGCAGTGACCTCACCTCGCTTATCTGGCATCAGGACAGTAACCCTCGCCTGCTAGCCACGAGGACCGGGTCTGGCGGGGCGGTGGGGGGGGATTGCTGGCGCGTCTATGGGGGCTGGGTGAGTTAGGCGGCCGGTAGGGGCGGCGCGGCTTCGAGACTGGAAGAACAATGGGCGGCCGGCACATGGGTAGATGATAAACGAAAGAGACGGGCGGACGGACGTTCCATTCCGGGAGCGTCCGATGATTCAAAACAATGGCAACGACAGGCTAATAAATTTCGATAATAGGAGTATTCTTGCAATCCGGCAATATCGTAAAAAAACCACCAACCGTCAAAAGAAAACAATGGAACGCCAGTCACTTTTCGCTCAGGTAACTGCCGATCGAAAATGGCAATTATAATTTTGTCTGAACTATCAATTCTTTGACGATTGGCGGAAATGACGCACTTGCCCTTCAACTTTTCTTCGTCATCCGCGATTAACGAACAATCATTTAAGGACCAAGCGCGAATTACAGCTCCTTCTCATATAATTACCCTAATTTTATTTGATTTAGAAGTCTTTCAGCGTCAAGTGCAATCGCTTCAGGGGAAATTACGACTCGAGGTGTGTTTCCATGCCGCAAACGGGAGCCGGCGAGCGGGGAAATAAATTCCGTTCCGAGAGAAAGTCTAATCTTCTCGCTTTGCAACCATGCATTTCTTGCGTACATGTCATGCAAGCGCTAACCTTTGCAGGCGAAATTTACTTTTATTAAATATCAGTATTACGAAAAATTAGCCAACCCATTATTGTCATACGTTCATCACAGAGAGAGAAAAGTCATAGACACAAAGAGCCTCGAACACGGGAGATTCAACGCGATCTCCCACTTGAGGTTCGAGTGGAGGAAGAGGAGGAGGCGGAGCACCAAGGAGGGGGGTGGGGGGGGGTGGGGGGGCCTGCCCGAAGTTCGTTCCAGAAGATGTCTCCCGCTGCTCAATTAGGGACCATTTTGTGGGGCAGGTTTGCCATGCTCAGACTGTCACCAAGACGACTCGCCGCCGCATCGGAAGAAATTAACATACTGAGGAAATCACGCCCACGCTACGCCCACATTCGTCCTAAATCTTACCCGAGCAATTCTTCAACGAACTCATCAGTGCCTCTAATGCAAGTGCACCATCATTTCCCTTAAAAATTTATGTCACCAGTGGTACATAAGAAAAGAAAAAATCCCGTATTCTGGCCAGGCGACCACCCACCAACCATCCAGAGACCATCGCCGCCTGTCGCAGCTCCCGGCCTCTTCACAGCGCCAGACGCCGCCCGCAGCCCCTCCATTAACCATCCTCCCCACGCCCGCAGCCCGCCATTCACGCCCGCGCCCATTTTGATCCCTTCTAAATCTGTCTCTGGCGTTTGTCTTCGCCGCTGAGCGATGCTTCTTGAGTTATTTAAATTTATTCCTTGTCTGCATCCGAGGAAAGACATAAATGCCAAAAGGAGGAGGAGGAGAAGAGGGGGAAGGGAAAGGGGCGAGGAGGAGGAAGAGGGGGAGACGAGGGAGGAAGGGGGAGAAGGACAAAGAAGATGAAGAGGAGATGAAGGACAAGGAGACCAAAAAGAAGTATATTCTCTCTCTCTCTCTCTCTCTCTCTCTCTCTCTCTCTCTCTCTCTATCTATCTCTATCTCATTTTAGCCTTATTAATCTTAGTTGCGCCATCTGTCCTCTCGCCACCTGTTCAGAAGCTGATCGATGTGTCACCGCTGGGCGTGTGACTCGTGCTTGCGTGTGTGCGTGTGTACGTGTGTGTGTGTGTGTGTGTGTGTGTGTGTGTGTGTGTGTGTGTGTGTGTGTGTGTGTGTGTGTGTGTGTGTGTGTGTGTGTGTGTGTGTACTCGTGTTTGTGAGTACGCGTTATATACTTTATATGCTTAGGTGTAAGCGTGTGTGTGTGTGTGTGTTGTGACCGTTTTTTTATGTGTGTGTACCTGAAGCTGCAACGAACGTGCAACACCCCTTAACCCTTATTCATGATCGCTCTTCTTGTTTCTTCACGCCGTGTTTTCCGCACATACTTTCACATTTCCCGCCGCCGTGTCCGTATGTGTTTGTGTACGTGCGTGTCCGAAATAAATAAGCAAACGGTTCGTGGTTCTTCTGTTAGTTACGGCTGGAGGGCGGGGGGGGGAGGTCTTTGCTCCAGCCTGAAAGGAGGTATAGTACATGGTCAGATTGAGGGAGGGGGGAGAAGGAGGAGGTGGAGGTGGGGGAGGAATGGAAGGAGAGGGAGGGAGAGAGGGGAAAGAATAAGAGGAGGGGGAGATGGGAGGAGAGGGAGGGAGGGAGGGAGGGAGAGAGGAAGAGAGAGATGGAGAGAGAGAGAGAGAAAGAGAGAGAGAGAGATGAAACGAGATAAGACGTGATATAATGAGATGGTACGGGAGGGGAAGGAGGAAGAAGACGAAAAAGACGGAAGAGGACGAGAAGGAAATAACCAAGGAAGACGACGAAAAACGACAAAGACCTCGGCGAAAAAGCGAGAAAGAGACCTCCTCTGTCTCGCTTTCTCCGTCACGCCTATACAGAAGCAACAGCTAGATTGCGCCCGCGTTTCCCCCTCTCCGGCGTTCTTTCTTTCTTTCTCCGATGACCCGATACTGCCGCACGGACGCCTCGAGAACTCTGCCGTGACCTGGGTCGGATGACGTCACGCCACGTGTCGTCGGAACTGTCACGTTATCCCCCTCCCCCCCTCACTTCCACCTCACTTTCCCTCCCCCTCCCCCTCTTCCCCCTAACTCGAACCGTCAGTCCACTCAGCTCAGGACACCCGGACCGTTAACACGCTCCCATGGTGCTCCTATCTGCCATGACCCGCCTTGACACTCTCGTGAAGTAGCCCTTGTGGTCTGAAAACTCTTCACTTGGTGCAAGGTCCACGTCCACGTCCCGGCTCCTGACACCTGTTCAGAGCCGGCATAGCATAGGCAACAGGAATTACAAGTCAACCTCTATAAATCGACTTTTATTAAGCATCAAGAGCGGAGTCACAACCGGCCTTGACATCAAGCTGAGTAGACAACAGAACGACCCGCTCACCCCACAGATGAGTTGCCAAGCCTTCAAATAAGGCTACAATGGCAAGGGTCAGAATTAAAGACAAAAACCCTAACCTACCAAACAGGAGAGCAAAGCTATGGCAATGTTTCGGACTCGCCAAGGTTACAGTCCTCAAAGTAGACGACAGCAGAAATGCCTACTATGCCATTGCCAACGATGAAACAATTGAACAACTCATGACAAAACAATGCAAAGAGCTCTTCAAAAAGGACCATTTTGAAATCCAAGATCCACCAGAATATAACGCAATGAGGACCATAAACATCAGGAATATTGACCGACAGATTGTCGCTTATGATGTGGATGAATTGAAACAAAACATTGAGAGAAAATAGTTGGGCAAAAATAGAGGAAGTAATTAAAATACCGAGCGCACCAACAATTATCAAAGTACGATTGGAAACAAGTCAAATGGCTAAGAAAGCCCTGGAAAAAGGGATGCTGATATTACACCAGTCTATACCACCAAGATACATAGAGAAAGAAATCTTCATAAACATAGTCCCATGCTACAGATGCTACAAATATGATCACGTAGTCAAAGATTGCACAAAACCAGCAGATTACAAAGCTTGCTCAGAATGCGCCTCGGAAACTCACACGTACCAAAACTGCAAAGAAAACACTAAAAAATGCCTTAATTGCAAAGATGACCACCGCACTTTGGCCGCAAAATGTCCAATCCGAAAAGAAATAATCAAAGAAAGAACGAAACAAGAGAGACAGACACTACGAAGCCAGAGAACAACCGCTCCCCTGTTACAACAAACAAATTATGCAAGGGCAGCCTCAACCAACTGCCCAGCAACTCAAACTAGCTCGGATACCATAGCTAAATCACTACCACCCAATGCAGCTGCCAGCATCATGAGTGCAATTATCTATGCAACTATCAAAGAAACTATCGAGCCAGGCAGTTTCCAGAGGACGATAGACGAGATGTATACACTGAATGATATACCCAAGGTCAAATACCCAAACAATATTGATGCCCACCAAATACTCGGCATATTGAAAACCACACATGGAAAAGAATCTGAAAAGATATTACCCGAGCCAAATGAAAACACTGAAGACATGGAACACGAAACAAATAACAAAAGAAACAGAGAAACTTCGCCGACACAAGAAATGGCTGCGAAGAAAACGGCGAGCGAGGAAATAACGCAGCGAGGAGCAACTGAGAGAGGTGAAGAATACAGACTTCCGGCGCCAGTCCAGCACCAAGAGCCAGTCCGACCGAAGACGAACAAACCCAGACTAATCCCAGAGATAAGACTAAGAGCAAATGATACAAACATCGGGATTCTCCCCAAGAATCCAACACACAATGAAATTGAGCAACTGATCCGGGCCAAGCTAATCAAGTATAACTATTATCATTACGAAACACACGATGACAAATTCATCGCAGATCTCATCCGGAACAAAACGATTGACCTGAGCGCATATAGGGTGCAATACATAAATGAAGAAGCCTTCAATAACATCATAAACGGGGCAAGAGGAGAACAATACACTGCCAGGAAATCCTCAACTGACCATGACATAATGGAACCAACCAAGCAAACACGCCAATGAATATAAATCCAAACATCAGAAGAAGAAAAGCACACGAATCCTCACGAAAAAGATCACTCTTGGTGGAAGAGAATTGCACCATATCTCGATAACGGAACACCAAATCCAGACTATGCAGCAGCAAATCTATAACGACTAAGGAAAACATACCACAATTATGCTAACAGTCCATAAATTGTTAAAAAATAAATAAACAAATAAATACAACAAAATAAAACAAAAGCAGCAAGTGGGCTTGCCCCACCCCTTTTATATCTACTACTGCTTCATTTTCATTCTCTCTCTTCAGACGCTCTAGCTAGCTTCCTTCCACGAACCTCCAACCTTTCCTATCCTGCTATAAAAAAAAAAAAAAAAAAAAAAACCGTCAGTCACCCCCCTCCCCCTCTTCCCCCTAACCCGAACCGTCAGTCACCGTCACCCCTCTCCCCCTACCCCTCCCTCCCCCAATACCAAACATCGCGTCACCCCCCCCCCCCCGTCACCCCGTCACGCCGCACACAAACAACCGCCACAAGAAAGTCGTTCCGCCGTCAGGAACCTCCGCCGCTGTCACGACCTACGCCATGTCTGCGCGGCGAGTGAAGCGTCTCGGTGTGATATCCCGACAGCCAATCAAAACGTGATCTCTCATTTGCATCGCAGTGTCACTTGCTTCTATTTCTCAGTGGATCAAGACGTATCAACAAGTCTAATGGCGGAATCCCTCATCTACGGCAATGTATCAATCGAAATCTATTTCTCTATCGAAATCTATTTATCTATCGAAATCTATTATTTCTTAATGTGTCAAGATGTAGAACATGTGTCATGAGATGAAAATTATGGTTTTCTGATGAGACGATATCACATGAATTCCACCGAAAACATCAGAAACGCATCTATCGGTCGAAGGCTTTTATTCCTCAATGTCAAGTCTAAAGTCTAATGAAATGCAAATATTTGATGAGACAATCGAGAGTATCATAAAATATTCGAGGAAAAAAAATACAATAGGAACTTTAATAAACTTAATTGGGATAACGCCCACCGTCTTCCTAGTAAAGTTTCCTGTTTTTTTACTTCTTCCGAAACTTCAGTTCCTTTGCAGCTTCGTGAAGTTCGAACTTTGCGGACCATTGGCCTCGCGGAAGGAGTCACGGCTTACGAATCGTGTAAAGCAATTCCGGACTGCGATCTGTGGCCTCTGTTGCATAACGGTAGTCCTTGCATTTCGTTTTGTGTTGAGGATGCTCTCTCTCTCTTTTCTCTCTCTCTCTCTCTCTCTCTCTCTCTCTCTCTCTCTCTCTCTCTCTCTCTCTCTCTCCTCTCTCTCTCTCTCTCTCTCTCTCTCTCTCTCTCTCTCTCTCTCTCTCTCTCTCTCTCTCTCTCTCTCTCTCTCTCTCTCTCTCTCTCTCTCTCTCACACACACACACACACACACACAACACCGCCATTCTAACAGGCCAATCAGAGGTACGGCTAAGCATCCACCATGGACCGCCTGAATCACCCTGTGCACTGGTGCCGCAGCTGGCCAGGAGCCACACCCATGCAGGAAGTAGCTAGAACAAGTGTAAGCGTGAGACTCAAGCAACAGGTGCATGCAAGCAACTCGCGTGGAAGGATGGCGCTCGCTGATGCATCGTCTTTTCTCACAAGGACTTCCTTAGCTGGTTAAAATTAAAACAGAAACGGGAAAACGAAGAGAGAAAAAAGCTAGCTAAGAAAATGAGTCGACAGATGCGACGAAAACTGGCATTCAAAGAGTCGACATATTCAAAAAGCAATTTAAAAACTCTTTAGCTAATTGAAAGTGACACGAGGAGTATGAACGAAATAAGCTGGCCAGGATCTATTCTTAAAAATTATCTCGATCATTTCATTAGAGATAAGCTATCCAAAGACATTATATCAAAAATGGTCCCGACATTGGGTTGCACAAGAGAACCTTTCCCTGTAGATAAGATAGCCAAGAACCTTTATCTAAAAATGTTCTCGGCGTTGTGTCGTACAAGAGAACATTGCCTAAGAGATGAGATAGCCAAGAACACTTTAAAAATATATTCTCGAAGTTGTGTGGTGCGAGAGAAACATTTCCCTGCAGATAAGACAACCAAGAACCTCAATTTAAAAATGCTCTTACAGTTGTGTCGTACAAGAGAACATTTCCTAAGAGAAGAGAAAGCCAACAACCTTTAACCAAAAAAAAAAAAGTTCTCAATGTTATGTCGTACAAGAGAACATTTCCCGAGAGCAGAAGGCAAGCACAAGCAGAACAGGCTGAGCCGCAGACCCCCATCAGCGCTCACGTCTGCAGTCTCTGCCGATTACATGTTCTTATAATTGTGTACATGAGCGAACCGCCAGACCTGTTCTGGCCTCCAGTTTATGTATTTATGCATGTGTTTATTTGCTTGCTCATCTCTCTATTAGTATGCTTGCTTGTATGCTATCTCCTCGCAAAGGCATCTCGGAATTTAGTGTGGTCTATTTATACCTCTGCCCTTCTTTGCCTCTGCAGATCGTTATCCCCCTGTGAACACATCTCGTTGCGATTTTGATATCCCGTCCTATCGGCATAGAGCTGGTCGTGATCACTGCCATGAGAAACAATACGACCATGATAATGGAATCTGCCGAAAGGGCTTGCGAGCGAACCCAAGAAGGGAGTCTCACAAACCTCGGAGGATTCGATTAGCACGGTGGATGTCCGTGTCGGAGAAAAATGAAATAAATAAACAAATATATAAATAGGAAAGAGCGATGATGATATACACTAAGGAAGATATATAAAGCACTAAATATATCATGCGAAAAATGTAGACACAGAAGGTAGGTTAATACGGAAAAAATAAAGACATCCAAAACTTTCATGCAAAAATGAAGACATAATTCTGGTACAATAAAAATAAGAGAGAGAGAGAGAGAGAGAGAGAGAGAGAGAGAGAGAGAGAGAGAGAGAGAGAGAGAGAGAGAGAGAGAGAGAGAAAAGAGAAAGAGAGAGAAAGAGAAAAAGAGAAAAAAGAGAGAGAGAGAGAGAAAATAAACTCATCTCCACCCACGAATGCTGTTATCCTAGTCTCAGGTCCTCCTCTGGTCCCGGAACAGGTCTTCAGGTCACGATGCCCGCTTACACAAACCATGATTTACATCAATTTTCCCTTTCACTTTCCCCTCGCCGAGTCTCTTCCCTCGCGCCCCCCACCTCACCCCCTACCCCCCTGTTGCTGGTAGCTAGTGCTTGACCTTTTGCTATTTGCGTTTCTCTTGCCTTTTTTTTGCCTGCTTGTTCTACTTCTCTGGTTATTGTTGGTTCCTTGTTTGTTTGCTTATGTGTTTGAGGAATGTAGGTCTAATGTTCGAGTGTTTTTTTTGGGGGGAGGGTTGTTTTTGTGTTTTTTGTCTTTATTTCCCTGGTCTTTAATTTTCCTATCCTCCCCTCCATCTTTCTTTCTTTTTTCTTCCTTTCTGTGTCTGTCTGTTTGCCTGTCTGTCTCTCTCTCTCTCTCTCTCCCTTCCTCACTGACTCAATGACTCACTCTCACTCTGTCTCTGTCTCTGCCTGTCTGTCTCTGCCTGTCTGTGTCTATCTGTCTGTCTCTCTCTCCCTCTCTCTCTCTCTTTCTCCCCCTTTCTCACCCTCTCCCTCTTCCACACATACTTTTCCCTCACCCTCCTTCGTGTATGTGTGTGTGTGTGTGTGTGTGTGTGTGTGTGTGTGTGTGTGTGTGTGTGTGTGTGTGTGTGTGTGTGTGTGTGTGTGTGTTTACACTAATAAGCAGGAAATGGTCTCATTTAAGAAGATTTTCAGAATTATGACTGTCTTTCAAGGATCACTTTTTCGTCCTTTTGCCTTGAAGTAGACTGAGAATTATTAAAAATCAAGTGCAAAAAATTATCTTTCTTATTACTGTTATTACATAATTTATCATTTTTGCATCATATAATTTTTCATTATCATCATTACTATGATCCAATAATGATAATGATAAAGAAATAAAAATGATTAAAAATTTGATGATAATAATAATAAATATAACAATAATTATCTTCATTCTCTTTGATATTTATAATAGTAACATTGGTACTACTGCTATTGCTACTGCTACTACTATTGCTACTACTACCAAAACTATTATCATCATCTTCATCATTATGAACATCACAATCATGATAATTAAAATAATAATCATCATAATCATCATAATCATTATCAATACCATTGTCATCACTATCACACACATAGCTTCGTGGTAAAGGCACATCGTGATAAAGGCACATAAATGATAATGATAATAACGATAACATTATAAAAAAACACAATTACAACCACTTCCTCTTTATAATGATTGCATGACCATCACACTTTTTTAACTACTTATAAGAACACTTCCGTAAGACATTTCCACCTTGCTTCTAAGTTCTGCATGACGGGTTACCATGACAACGGGAGCCAGCTGCTGCATCTCATGACAGCGATTCTCAAGTTCCAAGGGTACACGTAACGCCACAGTGACTTTGTTTCCCTGCTTTTTTTCTTTCTTTTCTTTCTTTTCTCCAGGCTTGGAATCACATGAATGTTTGTCTGTTTGTTTGTTCTACTTATTTTTCCGTTTGTTTGTCACACTTATGTTTGTCTGTTTGTTTGTTTACTTGTTTTTGTTTGTCTGTGTGGGAGAGAAAGCGACAGATTGAGCGAGGAATTGACACTGTTTGCGCGTGTATGTGTGTGTGTGTGTGTGTGTGTGTGTGTGTGTGTGTGTGTGTGTGTGTGTGTGTGTGTGTGTGTGTGTGTGTGTGTGTGTGTGTGTGTGTGTGTGTGTGTGTGTGTGTGTGTGTGTGTGTGTGTGTGTGTGTGTGTGTGTGTGTGTGTGTGTGTGTGTGTGTGTGTGTGTGTGTGTGTGTGTGTGTGTGTGTGTGTGTGTGTGTGTGTGTGTGTGTGTGTGTGTGTGTGTGTGTGTGTGTGTGTGTGTGTGTTTGCGTGTGTGTATGTGCGTGTGCATGTGCGTGTGCGCGTGCGCGTGCGCGTGCGTGTGCGTCTCAACCTCGATCCCGACATACCTCATCCTAACACGCCCACCAATGCCTACAAACCCAATAAAGAAGCCACCAGGTGCAACACCCGCGACCCAAAAGCAACAAACACGAATTACTCAACATCCCCGACATGCAACAAGCAAAATAAATCGTCCCCCCGCAGAGGCCGAAACAAGAGCCTTGATGAGCGTTGCGAAGTGCAAGAGGCAGCAAAGAGCTCCGCCCAGAGCCAGGTCACGTGCATTCGGGGTTCATGACGTCATACTTTTTTAATCGGCCGCTCCTTCTTACGATAGTTTGTCTGTTTGTTTGTCTTAGTTATTTTTGTGTTTGTTTGCGATGGAAATCAGGATGCGAGGCTCACTCTGACTGAGACCTTACTGCCAGGAAACTTTATATGTTTTGGGTATACGATATTAACGTGATTGTAATGACGGTAACGGTAATAGTAGTAGTAATATAATAATAATAATAATAATAGTAGTGGTAGTGGTAGTAGTAGCAGTAGGAGTAGTAGTAGTAATAGTAGTAATATCAATCCTGATATTAATATCAATATTAATATTAATATTATTATTAGCAATACTACCACTATTACCACTACTACTACTACTAATGATAATAATGATAACAACAACAATGATAATAATGACAATAACATTATCAATACTAACAGACAATAACAATACTAGTGAAAAAACAACAATAACAATAATAGAAAACGCCCACGGTTCTACCAATCGAGACATCGCCTCAAAGATATTACATATCACCCCCCCAAAAAAAAAAAAAAAAAATAAAAAAATAATAATAATAATAAAACAAATAAATAAATAAATAAATACAGATGAAATAAAAATAGAAAAATAATAATATGAAATAAAATAGAATAAAAATACAGTACTCGTGGCATTCCATCCTCAAGAAATACAGTACCCCCGGCATTGTATTTGAACCTCTGAACCCTTGCCACCGAGTGTTCACAGGATTTCCTTGTTGGAGTTTGCTATCATTATTCATCATTTACTCAGGTAGGAAGGTGGGTGATATCTATGGTACTCAAGTATGAAGAGCGGGATATCTATGGTACTCAAGTATGAAGAGCGGGATATTTGTGGTACTCAAGTATGAAGGGCAAGTATATCTATAGTACTCGAGTATGAAGGGTAGAATATCTATGAATATCTATGAGCAATATTTATGGTACTAAAGTATGAAAAGAGCAATACTTATGGTACTCAAGTATGAAGATGATGGGATTATATTAATGGAACGAGTATGATACTACTTAAGAAATCCTTTTTAGTGAGTATCGTAGCAGTTTAGCAAGACGGTTTAGAATCTCTGAGTGTTATTTAGATTGAAAACGTTTGAATCCTTGTCAGCAGAAAATCAGTAATTCACTGTAATTGCTCATTATTATTCAGTTAATATCTAAGCAATATCTAAGGAACTAGTATGGTCCTAGTTAAGCAATCCTTTGAGTGGTAAAGTCAGTTTAGCATCCCTGGGTGTTGCTTAGAATGAGAGGATTCGATTCCCTGTCAGAGGAGATAGTCATACATCTGACAGCATCTCGATCCTATCGGCGTCGCCTATAGTCTTGATCTAATCGAGGTCGACATGGGCGGCAACACCGTCAATCTCTCCCGTGATTTCGCCTTTAGCTTCTTCGCCGAAATTCTCGCTTCTTTGTGCTACTTTATTGACCTGACTGCATAAAAAGGCCGATGTGACTCCCGATTCGAGATGGCTGTATTACTTTGTCTAATGTCTACAAATACAACCGAATTCTCTCGTCATCTAGGTACGGTTAGTATTAACGTTGAGAATATCATGGTTTGGGTCCAAGGGGCGGGAACCATGCCGTGATGCAATCAAAATAATGATAACACTACAATAGGGAGCGAACTGTGATAACACGACCTCAGAAATATCTGACAGATTCATTTCTAGATTTCGTTATCTGATTTTTGTAACTTCTCAGGAGCCCTGAATCCCCTGAATCAGTAAGACGCAAACAAGAGCTAGATTGCTTGTCAGATACGCCTGCAACACGTACGCACGCACGCACGCACGCACGCACATTAAGTACCGGGATATCTCGCTTCACACATCTCTCTAATACAATACCCGGTATCAACATAATACCAGATATCAGCGCAATACCGCCCCTCTCTCTCTCGCCAATGCTTTTTCACTGAGGCAGAATTTGCTGACCATCTAATCACATGCGCTGCGGACTCTGTTCACCTTTGGCTTACTACGCTCCATGAACTTCTTTTTTTTTCTTGAACTGAGAACTTGAGGGAATGTTCTACGCTGCATTAATTTTCAGCGGTATGATATTCCGATTAATCATGAACAGAGGTAAGTGTTCTAGGCTGAATGAGATTCCAATTAAAGTACGAACTTAGTTAACGTTTAATTACGAACAGGGGCGATGTTTTTATTAGCGTTTCTGGGCTTGTTAATTGGCTGGTTGATTAGGCTCTCGGTTTGTCATCAGGGTTATGTAAAAAGTTATGGATGAATTTGGATGGAAATTTATGGGGGGTTTTGCCATGGCCCAGAGATTAGATGATTAGATTTTTGTGGCGAACAAGACCCGCTTAAGAATCTAGGATCCAATTAAGGAATCCGGCGCCAGTGTAATACATCACAGAAAATGGGTCTGGTAGGAAATATATATTTTTTTAAATATGTGACAAAGAATTTTTGGGCGCTGGCGAAGGTGTAACCTCTACGTATTTTCCTGTTTTGCACATCTTTATATTTTCATATTTTAGTGCCTTTGATATATATATAACAAATGGATAAATTGGTATTGATGTAAATTAAATCATCATATGGGGATTAAATCATTACAATTATCAACACTGTCATCAACATTATTACTATTATTGTTGTTCATCATAATACCAAAATAACGGCTAACCATTTTCATCGATCCGTTTAGCGACCGAACGAAAAGATACGAAACTGCTTCAATATTTTGCTTCACTGTTCCGCTTTCACGATTCGAAACTTTTATCGGTAATTGATATTAGGGAAAGTTTTTTTTCTCTCTTCTTCTTCCCGGGTTTTTACGAGGGAGTCGGAACCACAGAGCGCTGTGACCTCGTGTGACCTGTCTCTTTTGTTCCCCGGAATTGTTAAGAAACTATTTTTTATTCCCTGACTGTTAACAACCTATTTATATTCCCTGACTGTTATCAGACTATTTTTATTCCCTGACTCTTAATATACTATCTGTTTTCATTCCGTAAATGTCAACAGACTATTTCCATTACTTGACTTAACAAACTATTTTTATTCCTTGACTTTTAACAGACTATTTTTTTCATTCCCAGGCTGCTAACAGACTATTTTTTTCATTCCCAGGCTGCTAACAGACTATTTTTATTCCTTGACTGTTAACAGACTATTTTTTTCCATTCCCAGATTGCTAAAAGATTTGCAAAAACCCATAACACACGATCCCAGCGCACTTGGTTGACGGCGGTATTTCACAACGCCCCATCAGATATCTTCCTGCCCCTCTAATGATTCTCTTGGCTGTTTCTGCAGTCTAGTTAATAAGTTGATCATCGTAATTATGCAAAAATAAGCTCGGGCAGCCCCCTCATTGCGCCAGGATCATTTGCATACCGGCGGGAGAGAGAGAGAGAGAGAGAGGGGGGGGCGAGAGAGGGGGGGGGGGGGGGGGTGAGAGGGTCTTGGCACGGTTGGAGTTGCGGCTCAGAGGGAGATGAAGAGCAGGCAATGCTGTTATTACGCGGATGGGAACTGGGCGACGTGACCGCGCCTTCTTCTGCGTTCCCTTCGCTCCCTCCGCACTTTACCTTCGCCCTTTCTCTCTCGCCCTTCATTTGAACTTTCATTGTGGTCTTCCCTTTGTCTGTCTGTCTGTTTCTGCGTCCCCTTTTTCCCCTTCGCACTGCACTTTCCCTTTCTCTTTCCCTCGATTCTTACTATCCTTCTTCCTCTTCCCTTTGTCCCTCCACCCTTTCTTTCTCCCCTGATCCTAACATTCCATATGTTCTTCCTCTTCTCTCTCTCGGTCTCTCTTCACTCTTCGCACTCTATCTTTCTCGCTTTCGTTCTCATTCTCGTTCTCGCTATGGCTTTCGCTCTCTCTCTCTGTCACTTTCACTCTCGCTCTCTTCTCTTCTTTCTCCTTCTCTCTCTATCAATCTTTACGTCCTCCTCGCCCCTTTGGCCTTTCCCTTTTAAACGTACATGTACACTTTACACACAAGTACAATCCACACAAGTATTATTTCTTTCTGCCAGCCTCATCCGCCGCTCACTCTGAACATGACAATTAAGCATGGTGGGCACTCTGCATGCGTGCAATGGCAGCGTGCCCTTGTTCCTGGTTCGTGCCCTTCGCTGTTAATCCCACTCTGAACACTCCCTTTCCCCATGCCATTCGCACTCCGCTTTGCCCTTTGCCTCTTCTCCTGTTTTCCTTGTCTTTTCTTTTATCTCTCTTCTTCCTTTCCTCCCTTTGTCCTCCACTCCCTCCTGCTTCCCCTCTTTCTTCTGTTTGTCTCCTCTCCCACCTCATCCAGCCTTGTCTTTCTCCTTTCTTCATTTTCTAGTCTCTCCTCCCTTCTTTTCTACCACCTTCCTTCCCTTCCCTCCCTCCCTCCTCTTCCACCACCTGCCTACCCTCCCTTCCCTCCTTCCAACAGCCTCCCGAAGCCACTAATACAAACAATCCCTCAAGTTTCCACCTATGGGGCTCCCCTCAGGCCGCGTTCTCCGGGGATCCGTCTTGCAACGTAATTGCAACTTCTACAACGTTTATGATTGGTGGGCCGATGCATTGCCTTTGTGAGGTTGGTGATACTGCCATTACCCGGTGGACGTCTCCTTAGGGCTGAATACCCGATCAGAAGGTTAGGTAAACTGGACCTTATGCATACCCGTCCGGCGGTGGGTTACAGCTGAAATGCCGCCATCATCAGGCATATTTTCAACTAAGGTTCATTGCGTCTTGCGATCTGATAGGATAATGGACCATATGTTTGCTAGACGGTATGAATGAGATACTGGGGTAGTTATCAATCTATGCTGTCCCTCGGACGATCAGACCTTATGGGGAAGGCGGTGGCGCGTTGCAAACCTTCGCATGATTGTTGCAGAGCAGCTTTATCCTTTAAGCTCATACGGGCGATAGGCAGAATGCGCAGCCGGCGATCGAATCGGTTCTGATAGATGCTGCATCTGTTATCTCCCAGCAGGAAGCCCGAGGAAGGGAGGGGTAGGGAACGGAAGGGGGTATATGTCCATACAAATAGGGAAGGAGTGGGGGAAGGAGAGAGGGAGAGAGAAACGACAAAGCTGAGACGCTGCGAGAACGAAGCGTTTGCCTAAGCCCGGGACAAACAACATTGCATCACACAATCCACTTTTTTCATCCTCGCGCGCATGGCATCATTCACTCCCGGAATGCTAAGACGGCGCGAGCATGTGAGCAGGTGGGTAACGGCTGCCGTCTTGAAGCGAGCGCCCTGTTACGTCCTCTGCCATCGCCGTTTAATTATCTCCGTCTGGAAAGACATTCCTGCCAGATCCCGAGACGATAAGAGAGCTCCCGGGATGATGCAATTTTCCGAGTGTTTGTGCCGCGAGGGTGTGTCTGGTCGGCAGAACGGCGGCCGCTCGGGAACTTCCGTTCGCCGACCCGACCCGCATGTGAATTAGTCCTTCGGCAGAGAATATCAGAAGCTTCCTTCGTATTTTTAAAGAATGCTGTCACGAATAACTTATTTTTTTTATTAGGAAATGAAAAAAAATATATATGGAACTGAAAAAAACAAGGGTTTTAATTAGAGGTGAACTAGGAGACAATCTAGATTTTCCAAAAAGAAGAAAGAAAGGAAAATGAAAAGGTGAAATCAAAAGTGGTTCTGAAGAGCTCCCGCGTCTAATTAAGAATGGACGAGGCGGCAAAGGTGACCGTGGACTGAATCGAAGCGCGAACCGGGGAGGTCCAGGTGCAGAGAAGGGGGGTAAGGGGGTAAGGGGGAGGGGGGAGGGGGGAGGCGTTTAGGGGGGTGGGAAGGGGAGGAGGAGGAGAAAGTATTTAGTGAGGAAAGATGATGGTGATAATGATGATGATGACGATGATGATGAAGAAGAATAAAAAGAAGACGAAGAAGAAGAAGAAGATGATGGAGAAGAGATAGAGAGATATAAAGAAGATGGGAAGACGCCTCCCCCCCCCCCCCATCAACAACGTAGGAAGAGAGGACACCGGGTTACGGAATGTCCCTCTCCACACCCTTTCCTCCTCCACCTACCCTCTCCTCCTCCACCTGCCCTCCACTTCGCCTTGAGGGTGGGTGGTCAACGGCGTCCTGACAGGGGCCAAAGGAGGGGTCTGGAGGGTCCGAAAATGAATGGGAAGCGCAGGAAGGATAATGGAAGGAGGGGCCGAAATCAGGGGTTACCCACAGGGCGAGATTTAGGGACGAGGGAAGTGAATGAGCGCTAATGGCGGCAAGGAAGGCGATACCAAAATGAATGAAGAGTGAGCGACAGATACCAATAATAAGGAGAGATTGAGCGAAAGAGACCAGAGGGAGTGAAGAATGACCGAGAATGAGCAAAGACTAAAATAAATGAAGATAATAGACGAAGATCAAAACTAAGCAAAAAAAGTAGAAGAAAATGGACAGTGAAGAGGAAAAAAAAGTAAAAATAAATAAATAGAAAAATAAATATAAAAAGCCAGATAGAGAAAAAGGGAAAAGGAAGAGAGAAGAGAACGGATGATTGACCAAGAACGGCAGTGGTTCGGAACGAAGATGAACGAGTCAACATAATAAGCGGGAAGCGAAGAGGACGATGGACCCTGAGAGACGACCTGTTTATTTTGGTACCTGGCGCTCTTTCTTTTATTTTGGGATCTCTCACTCATTCTTCTCTTATTTTGGTATATCTCGCTCATTCTTCCTTTATTTTGGTATCTTTAGCTCATTCTTCTTTTATTTTTGTATCTTTCGCTCATTCTTCCTTTATTTTGGGATCTCTCGCTCATTCTTTCTTTTATTTTGGGATCTCTCGCTCATTCTTCCTTTCTTTTGGTATCTTTCGCTCATTCTTCCTTTATTTTGGTAACTTTCGCTCATTCTTCTTTTTTTTTTTGTATCTTTCGCTTTTTCTTCCTTTATTTTTTTATCATTTACCTATCACTCCTTTTTTTCTTCTTTCGTATTCTACTCTTTATTAATCTATTTTATCAACTTTCGTTAATTTTTCGCTCATTTCGCAATCTCTCTGTATCTAACCCAGATAAAAATAACGACAAAAAATAATTGAAATAACAACAACAATAATAAAAAGACGATGAACACCCGTCGCCCACACCTCCTCCCTCGACAGTGCATGCGACCCACGTGGATCCAAGCACGCACGCACTAACGCACTAACGCATGACCGCCGCATGACATCGAACTACGCATGTCGCCGAAAAAGGAAAAGCAAAAAAGGTGCCGCCGACACTGACCCAACACGACGCCATTTCCCTTTCAATGGCGGGCGCGCGAGGGTCCTTTTGGCACCGTTCCCACCGCGCCGAAGACGTTCATCCGGGGATCTCATCGGCACCCGAGAAGATGCTTGCGGGGAACCGTGAGACGCGTCGGAAGATGTCGCGGCTCTCGTTCGTCTCTTTGGCTTTGTCTCTGGCTTTTTGTTTTGTTTTGTTTGTCTGTCTGCCTGTGTGTCTCCTTCTTTTTCTCTCTATCTCTATCTCTTTCTCTTTCCCTCGCCTCCTTCAATTAAATGCTATTAAGTCGCAAGATGCCTTGTCTCTCACCCTCACTCTCACTCTCACTCACTCTCTCTCTCTCTCTCTCTCTCTCTCTCTCTCTCTCTCTCTCTCTCTCTCTCTCTCTCTCTTGTCTCCTTCAATTAAATGCCATTAATCTCCGTCCCGAAGCCTCTGCCCACCACGCCGCGTCGCTCCCCTTTATACGGCGACAATTACGGCCATGACGTCAGCAGTTGCGTCCCCCCTCCCCCCCTCTCCCCGGAGTGAGTGCGTGAGGTGGGGGAGGGCAGGAAGGGGGGGAGGGAGGAAAGTGTGTGTGTGTGGGGGGGGGGGGAGGGGCGAATTCGAAAAGGAGGGTAGTGCCCTCATATCAACCCCCCCCCCTTGCCTTTCCTTTCTCCTCCTTTCCTCACCCCTCTCCCCCTTTCTTCACGGTCTCTCTCTCTATCACCATCGTTCTCGTAAGATTGCAAGTCAACGCAAGATTTAATAACACCGACGTTTCCTTCTAATCAACAACCGGATTGTAAATAACCGAAGCGGGAATGAATCAAGCGAAACACGGAACCAACGCAGATGGCGGCGTAATGGCGGGGCGATCACCCCCCCCCCCTCCCTCCCCCTCCTTGCCCCCCCCCCTTTTCTACCGTCTTTTCTTCGCCCCGCCGTTGATGACCCTAAACCATCTAAGCATTAGGGGTTAATCTATCGTTCGATTTTCATATATTTTGGTACTTATCGCCTCATTCTTCAATATATTGGTATGTACCGCCTAAATCTTCTTAAAATTTAGTATCTGCCGCTCAATCTCCATAAAACTTGGTATCTATCTCCTCATTCTTCCATTATTCTGGTATCTATCGTTCAGTCTTCATAAATTTTAGTATCTATCGCCTCATTCTTCATAAATCTTGGTATCTACTGCCTCATTCTTCACAAAATCTTGGTATCTACCTTCTCATTCTTCACAAAATCCTGGCATCTACCGCCTCATTCTTCAAAAAATCCCTAATTTCGGGATTAATTTACCAGTGCTTAATCGCCCGCAGTGGGCGGCCCAGAGAACGCAACCGTAGCGACTGCCGGCCATTAGCCACAGCCATGCACGGGGCAGAGAAGGTGATTAGGGAGCCAGAGTTATTGCATTGCCTTCTAATCACACTTTGCGGTTTTGGTTCCAATCCGTGGCGAAGGAAGGAAGGGATTGGAGGGATTGGAGCGAAGGGATGAGGAAATGTGGGGGGGGGGGTGAAGAGGGATATGAAGAGAGGTGGATGATTGTTGGGCCAAGGGTGAGACGAGAGGATGGGAATGGATTTGAGATTATTATTTTTTTCTCTCTGTCTGTCTTCCTTTCTCTTTCTTCCTCTTTCTCTGTCTTTCTTCCTTTGTCTTTCGTCTCTTTGTCTTTCTTAGTCTTTCTTAATCTTTCTCTGTCTTTCTTCCTTTCTCTTTCTGCGTCTCTGTCTTTCTCTCATTCTCTCTTTTCTGCTTTTCTGACACTTAAATAAAAGGACAGATAGAGAGAGAAAGAGAAAGAGAGAGAGAGAGAGAGAGAGAGAGAGAGAGGAGAGAGAGAGAGAGAGAGAGAGAGAGAGAGAGAGAGAGAGAGAGAGAGAGAGAGAGAGAGAGAGAGAAGGTCAAAGAAGATATAAAAAAAGAGAAAAAACCGCAAACCATCCGACCAAGATAAAATAGGGTAAAATGAAGCGTGGAGCATGCGCAAAGAATCAGTCCAAAGTTAACAGATCATTTTAAATACAAGCTTACGTAAACCATGATAATAGTAATAATAAAACAATAATAAAAGATAATGATAACGATGATACTAATAACGCACCAATAAAAATAATGATAACATAGTAATGATAATAATACTAATACTAATAATAACAACAGTAATAATAATAGCACCTGCAACAACAATAATTATCTAAATAACAACAAAAATAACATTAACAGCAACCCCCTACAACAACAATAGCAACAATAAAGAAAACAACAATGATAATGATACTTCGTTCTCTAAAGCACACGCCAGATCAAAGTGATCGGCCCTACCTTCTCCCAGTCGTGCTTTCAAGGGGAGAGGACTAGGAAGGGGGAGAGGGGGAAGGGGGAGGGGGAAGGGGGAGAAGGGAGAGGGGAAGGAAGGGGGAGAATGGGAGAGGGCTAGGGAAGGGGAGGAGGGGGAGAAGGAGAGAGGGGGAAGGGGGAGAAGGGAGAGGGGAAGGGGAGAGGGAGAAAGGGGGAGAAGGGAATGAGGGAAGGAAGGGGGAGAGGGCTAGGGAGGGGGAAGGGGGAGAAGGGAAGGAGGGGAAGGGGGAGGAGAGAAAGGGGGAGAAGGGGAGGAAGAGGGTTGGGAAGGGGGAGAGACTGAGGGGGGAGGATGGGGAATGCGTCTGTGTGTGGGGGGAGGGGGGAGCTGCTGAGGAGGAGAGGGGGAAGGGGAAGGGGAGGGATGGGAATGCGGCTGTGGTAAGGGAGGGGGAGGGGATGCTAGTGGAACTAATATGAGGTCTTTCGGTGTCCATACTGGCAACCTTACAAGAGATAAGACAACGCACTCTTTGTTACCATTGTTACCTTTGTCATGAGAGGAAAGCTGTTCAGAGGAGGAGGGAGGGAGGAGGGGAAAGGAAAGGAAAAGAAAGGGAGAAGGAAAGAGAAAGAGAGAGAGAGAGACACATAGTGAGTGAAAGAGAGAGAGAGAGAGAGAAGTAGAGGGAGGGAAGGAGGGAGGGAGAGAGAATGGACGTAAAGATAAAATACAAACCTCATTAAAGCAATTAACTCCTCTGGTACCCTCCCAAAGGCGACCTTTGATCAGGCAAATAAGAAGAGGGAGAGAGAGAGAGATAGAGAGATAGAGAGACAGAGAATGCGAGAGAGAAAGAAATAGAAAGAGAGAGAGAAAGAAATAGAAAGAGAGAGAGAAAGAAATAGAAAGAAAGAGAGAAAGAAAAAGAAAGAAAGAGAGAAAGAAATAGAAAGAGAGAGAAAGAAATAGAAAGAAAGAAAGAAATAGAAAGAAAGAAATAGAAAGAGAGAGAGAGAAAGAAACAGAAAGAGAGGAGAGACAAAGAGAAGGAGAAACAGCAAAAGCCCCGCCATGGCTCGAGATGAAGCCGAAGACGAACATCGAACTACCCAAGTGTCCTGTTAGCGTCCACGACACAGGATGGGCGGGGTCCTAGGTGGAAGGGGGGAGGGGGATGGGGAGACAGTGAAGATAACGGAAAATGGGGGGAAAGGAGGGGGGTGGAAGGGGGAGGGGGGCGATAACAAGAACAAGGGAAGATTAGCGAATATGGAAAGCGGAGGACTGAACTATGGATGGAAGAGGGAATAACGAGAGATAACGAGGGAAGCAAGAATTGTAGAACAAGGAGCAGAGAAAGGTCAAGCGATCACACGTTATATAAAAGGGCCTCGTGGTTTCGTGGCCGAGGAGAAGATCTGATAGGAAAATGGCGGCAAAAAGGGGATCCGAAGAGACGTGTAAGAACTGCGAGATTTCGACCATAATGTACCGGCGATTCAAATGATTTCTCGTGGCTACACAGACACCGTTAAGACAAAGAAAACAAATTGACTCTAACTAAACAAGGAAAAAAGTAAATAACAATAGATATACGGAATCTATCGTCATCAAAGATAGTCGAAAATTACGAAAACTATCCTATACCCTGAAAATAATCTCCAAAGACAGGAGAATACTTTGCAATAATAATAATAATAAAACACAAATAATGATAATGATACTAATACTAATAATAACAATAGTAATAATAATAACACCTGCAACAACAATAATGATTCAAATAACAACAAAAATAACAATAACAGCAACCCCCTACAACAACATAAATAAAATACAATCGAAAGTAAATCCACACTGCAAACGCAAGAGGGTGACCGGCAGGAAATAGCAAAGAACTGTAAGACTCCAAAGTCAAGAGGGAGGGGGGGCAGGTATTCGGCAGGTGCGGGGGGGGGGGGGGGGGTTATGAGGGGATAAAGAGAGGAGGGGGGGGGGGGGGGATCAAAGGGAATGCGAAACATGAAACAAAGACGGGTCATCCTTCTTCGTCGTTCTCGAAGATCGATCGTTTTCTTTATCTGAGTATCTTTTGAGTATCTTTTGAGTATCTTTTGAGTATCTCTGAGTATATCTTAATCCCCGAATGAATGCGTCTATTTTTTTTCTTTTCCTGACTCGTCTGCGACTGATCAAGATAAAAGCCTAACATGCTAGAACACATCTAGAGCGCAAATTGGGGTGGAGGTTGGGTGTTGGGGGAGGGGGGGGGGGCGAATCCAGTACCACCATGCAGGGAGGGAGGGAGGGGAGGGGAGGGGAGGGGGGGGGGAGATCGACTCCGAATCAGCAACCTGCCTTCCTCGACCCCCGAAAAAGCATCAATGGGTGTCCCTGGCGATGGCTGGTTGGCGCAGTTCCGCATTGTACTTCCAATGGTGAATGAGATTCTTCATGCTTCGCTGAAGGGGTATGCATAAAACCC
>BOPN01000593.1:355429-365429 GCA_017312705.2 Penaeus japonicus
TTCTTAACCTCATCTTCCCTCACTCTGACCTAATATTAAGCTGCTTGACCCCTCGTCCTTACAACCTTAATAACAGGGTCCACGTCTCTTCTCCTTCTAGACCCCTCCTTTCCCTCCCTTCTCCCCAACCTCCATTCACCTTCCCCCCCCCCCCCCCTTCGTTTCAGCCTCCTTTCCCGTCTTGCCCCCCCCCCTATCCCCACTCCCCTCGATCTCTATTCACTTTTTCATCTCATTTTTTTTATATTTTTTTAGACTCTTATTCTATCCTTCACCATGACACCCCCTCCTCCCCCTCCTTCTAGTCCTTCTTTCTCTCCCCTCCATCTTACCCCATGACCTATCTCCCTCCCCCCCATTGCTCCTTATCCCATAACCCCTCTATTCATAGCCCGCTTTCCCTCCCTACCCCCACATCCCCTCCCCCCTTTCTCTCCCTACTCCCACACTCCCTCCCCCTCTCCCCCCTTTCCTCCCTACCCCCACATTCCTCCCCCAACCCCCACACCCCCTCCCGCTCCCCCTACCCCTTTCTCTCCCTACCCCATGACCCCCTGACCCCATCCCCCTCCTCTGACCCCTCACAGCAGGTGTTGTCGTCTCCACATAGGCTCTTATTAGCTTTACATTCTTCCCTATCGCTACAATCTCTATCGCTGTCATCGTTACCATCGCTACCATAAAGACTTTTTCGGAGCGTTGGCACCACTGACGGTCTTGCTTTTCCCCTATCGCTGTCGTTCTCCTGTCTATCTCTTTATTTATCTATTAACGTTAGCGCTATCTCTTGTTATCGATAAAGATATGGGTTATCAAATTAAATGCGTTTCATATATATTGTTTCGTTACTTATAACCCTCAGTAAAATTCATCTATGCTACGCCAATTGCTTAATTATCATCCCCATGTTTAAAAGTATAATTGTAATCAGATTTTATTACAATCGGCTCTACTATAATTTTGAACTAACACTATCAACATCATAAATGATCCGCTTTATAATCATATCCTCATTCTCATACATATCAGAGTCACCATCACCATCACCATTAACACATGCACTACGAACACTGTAAACACATTTAATATATCATTTTAATCAGCACAGCCACTATCGACAAGCCAATTTATAATGCCAATTAATAGTATCAACAATAGCATAATTAATTCTAATTATCGCTGCAATCAGGCCATTACCGCTACCACGACGATCATCCCTATTTTTGGATATCGCGCCCGCATCTAGGACTACGGGCGGCGGTGGGCGTGCGGGCGTGCGGCCGGAGCGAGGAACACCCTATAAACACGGCGACTTATGGTTGTCTGGCAGTCGGTGATGTTCTTTTGTTTTTTTCTGTTTTTTTTCGGGTAAAATTTTGGTTTTGAGTGTGTTTTGAGTGTCTTTATATATTTGTATTCATATCTTTTATAATTTAATTTAATCTTTTAATTCCATCGTTCTTTTAAGTTATTAGTATTATTAGTATTCTATCTTATCATCAGGATCAGTATTTGTATCCTATCTTATTATTATTTTCGTTATTATCATTATCATCATAATCATAATCATTACCAATACCATTAAAAATATCCTTATCCTTATCATCATCTTTATAATCATCCTCATTATAATTATCTCCAGTTTTAATTTTGCGTATCTTTTTTTAAATCTTAAAAAAAATATTTAGACGGCTTAAAAAAAAAGGAAATAAAAAATACTGGTTCACCCAACCATTATAATTCGTATCCCGAACGTCGACCTTGCCTCGTGATACCAGACCACATACCACACTCACTATCAACCATCCAGCTGCCGCTCCACCCATCACCACAGTCACCATCCTTTCCACAATCTCTTCGCTATCATCACAAAGCACCTCTCGCTCTCTCTCTCTCTTTCTTTCTTTCTTTCTTTCTTTGTCTCTCTCTCTTTCTTTCTTTCTTTCTTTCTTTGTCTCTCTCTCTCTCTTTCTTTCTTTCTTTGTCTGTCTGTCTGTCTGTCTGTCTGTCTGTCTGTCTGTCTGTCTGTCTGTCTGTCTGTCTGTCTGTCTGTCTGTCTGTCTGTCTGTCTGTCTGTCTGTCTGTCTGTCTGTCAGTCTGTCTGTCTGTCTGTCTGTGTCTGTCTGTCTGTCTGTCTCTCTCTTTCATTCATTTTCTCTCTCTCTTTCTCTCTCTTTCTTTTCCTATGGGCGGCCTCCCTCTTTCTTTCTTTCTCTTCACCCTCTGTCCTCTCAATACTCCCTCCTTTTTCCTTTCTCCCTCTTCTTCTTCCTCTTCCTCCTCCTCTTCTCTCCTTTTCCCTCCTTTTCCCTCCTCGTCCTACCTCCTCCCTCCATTTCCCTCCTCTTCCCTCCATCTCCCCCCTCCCCCCACGCCCGTCGCTAACCATACCCGGCCTCCTTGACATTGGACGCTCAGGTTAATTGGCTCCCTGGAGACGTCCTGTTGCCCTTATTTGGACGCCCTCGCCGCCCGCACTGCGCCCCACACGTCTTTGTCCCGCCGCCGTGAGAGGAACCTGTTCCCCCCCTTCTCCCCCCTCCCCCCCACTTCTCTATCTCTCTCTGTCTGTGTCTCTCTCTCTCTCTCTCTCTCTCTCTCTCTCTCTCTCTCTCTCTCTCTCTCTCTCTCTCTCTCTCTCTCTCTCTCATCTACTTCTCTTTCTCTTTCTTTCTCTCTTTTTTTTCTCTCTCTTTCTTTCTCTCTTTCTTTCTTTCTTTCTCTCTTTCTCTCTCTCTCTCTTTCTCTCTCTCTCTCTCTCTCTCTCTCTCTCTCTCTTTCTTTCTCTTTCTCTCTCTCTCTCTCTCTCTCTCTCTTTCTCTCTCTCTCTCTCTCTCTTTCCCTCTCTCTCTCTACCCCTTCATGGGAAAGGACAACGCATGGGCAGGGGTAGAACTGGGGCACTGGGCAAGGGCTAAATACTCATGCCAATGTCAAGATGGACCGCGGCGTGTGTGTGTGCGTGCGTGTGTTCATGTGTGTGTCTGCGTGTACACGTCTAGTATCTATAGTAACTGTTCATATACATTCACATCGCAAAGCAAACAAAATATGATAATAATAATAATAATAATAATGATGATGATGATGATGATGATAATGATAATGACAATAATAATGATGATAATGATGATAATGATGATAATGATAATAATAACAATAATAATAATAATAATAATAATGACAATAATACCAGTAATAATAATAATATTAATAATAATACCAATAATAATAATAATAATAATAATAATAATAATAATAATAATAATAGTAACAATAACAACAACAACAACAAAAAATAATAACAAAACCAAAACCAAAAAGGTACAGATCACCCAACATCAAAACAACTCGGATTAGCTGACGACCACCTACTATGGAAGCAAGATTCTGGGACCAAGCCCAGGCATCTCGGGGGCGTCGCACCACTCACCTGAAAGAAGAAAAAGGGGGCGTGTTACGGGGATACAAAGTGTGACAAATCGGAACAGATGTAACCTGACGTCGGCGATAACTCGTGAGGATTATGCAAAGTGAGAATGTATAATTCATGACAGCTCTGGTGGCGGAGTCTATGATAAATGATGCCCAATGGTATATATTACGGCTAATGATGATTCAGAAAGCGTGTAATAGATACGGCAGATACCCACGAGATTCTAAATGGGCTATTCTTGGGGGTATGATCAAAATATAATGCTTATTTTTAGACAGGTGTACATACACGGCAGACTTACACATATGACTATAATAATAGCATTCAATTAGAGACTATATATTCAGCGTAATTTGCCGTCAATACGACCTGAGAATAATGACACCGAGCACAGGTCATGCAAGTTGAAGCTTTCGACAATACTAGGGCAAGACTTTTTCCTTCTCTCTCTCTCTCTTCTCTCTCTTCTCTTTATCCCTCTTAGGCCGCTTCCTTCACGCTTTTCCCTCTTCCTCCTCTTATATTCTTCCCCTCTTAACCCTTCTTCGGCTTCCTTTCCTCTCGTCCTCTGTATCCCAGTCCCTCTTCCCATCCTCGTTTCTCATCCTCCTTATCCACTTTCTCACCCCGACCCCTCTTCCTCCCTCTTCGTCCCTCCACCTCCCCTCCTCCCTCATAATCCTCCTCTCTTTTCCTCTCCTACTCTCTTTATTCTCTCCCCTTCCCTTCTCTCCACCCCCCTACCCCCACTCCCCCTCTCCCCTTCTTAGCCAAGGTCAAGCCCCCGTGATCCTGCATGGCTGCGTGCCTGCATGCCGGACCTGATGATAGAAACGTGGCCATTGCTGTTAGTCCGCATGACGAAGTGGAATCTTCAGAAGGAATATATTTTTTTCTAGGGTAGGTTGGAGGAAAACGAGGTGGATACATGAAGAGGAGGGATAGATAGATAGATAGATAGATAGATAGATAGATAGATAGATAAGTTGATAGATAGATAGATGGATAGATAAGTTGATAGATAGATAGATAGGTAGATAGAAGAAAGGGACAGATAGACATATAGATAGGGATAGACAGACAGATAAGTAGAGATAGATAGACAAACAGATAAATGGAGATGGACAGATAGACGGATAAAGAGAGAAAGAAAAACAGATAGAGATAGATAGACAGATAAAATAGATCGATAGAAAGAGAGAGAGAGTGGGAGAGAGAGAGAGAGAGAGAGAGAGAGAGAGAGAGAGAGAGAGAGAGAGAGAGAGAGAGAGAGAGAGAGAGAGAGAGAGAGAGAGAGAGAGAGAGAGAGAGAGAGAGAGAGAGAGAGAGAGAGAGAGAGAGAGAGAGCGAGAGAGAGAGAGAGAGAATGAGAGAGAGAGAGGGAGAGAGAGGGTGAGAGAAAAAAAAAGAGAAAGAGAAAGAGAGAGAAGGAAAGGTGAAAATTGAGAAAGCAGGGAAAGAGGGGGCTAAGATAATCTATTAGACTGGAATGAGTTGATGCTAACTGATCATTAGCGGCCTGATCTTCACATATGCACGCGATCATTCCGTCTCTCTCTCTCTCTCTCTCTCTCTCTCTCTCTCTCTCTCTCTTTTGTTTCTCTTTCTCTTTCTATCTATCTATCTATCCATCTTTCTCTCTCTCTCTCTCTCTTTCTATTTCTCTCTCGCTCTCTCTTCTCTCTATGCATTCATAAGTCCGTCATGTGTGAGATAAGTTCGTGACTGATCGCACGTTTTCTATCCTTCATTCCCTCCTCTTATCTCTCTCTCTTTCTCTTTCTCTCCCCTTCTCTTCTTTCCCCTCATACCCACACCTCCTCTCCTTCCACCCCCTCCATCCCCTCCCTCTTCACCTCCTTCCTCCCTTCCCACCCCTCTTCCTTCCCTCCCTCTTCACCTCCTTCCTCCCTTCCCACACCCCTTCCTTCCCTCCCTCTTCAACCCCTTCCTCCCTCCTTCTCCCCCCTCCCCCCTCTCCTTCCCTCTCGTGACTTGGCCCAGCTCGGGTCAAGTCATGGAACAGGAGGAGGCGACGGGGATGAAGCGACCGCTTGGATTTCCTCCTCCTCTCGCCTTAAGAACGGGTCATTGGGAAGGAAAAAAAGTCTTAAAAGTCTGGAGATTGATTTGCGTTTTCTTGATCTGTCTCTCTCTCTCTGTTTGGTCTTTTCTGTATTTTTTTTTTCTCTTTTCTTTTCTGCCTGTTTGTCTGTCTACTTCTCTCGCTCTCATTCTCTGTCTTCTCTCTCTCTCTCTCTCTCTCTCTCTCTCTCTCTCTCTCTCTCTCTCTCTCTCTCTCTCTCTGTATACGGTCGCTTGCTCTCTTTCTTTTTCTCTCTTCTTTATTTTTTAAAATTCTTAACGACTCTCAATGTAAATCATTTTTTTTATCATAACTAAAATCTCTGTGACGGGACGATGAAGAACAAGCGTCAACACGGTCGAAAGTCACATGATAAGACTGTGGGATTGCCAAACTTGCGGTCCAACCTTTTGACCCAGGCTGTCCCAAGTAGGTGACCTCTTGAACCGACTCCGTCCGGAGGCTACCCCTTTCATAGGTAGGGGGAGGGGGACGGGGAGGGGGAGAAGGAGGGTGTTAATGGGGAGAGGGAGGAGGGAGAGAGGAGACTATACGGGAGAGGGGGAGGGAGGGGGATAGGGGGTAAAATGGGGAAAAAAGGAGGAAAGGAGGGAGGGATGGGGTTTATCAGAGAGAATGTAGGGGATAGGGGAGAGGGGAACTGGGAGGGGGCATTATGAGGAAGGGGAGAGGAGGATGAGGGGTTGGGGGGGAAGCCTCACGAGACGAGCTGTGGGAACAGCCGCGACACTCCTCTCACGATTGAAGGAGGGGGCGAGGGAGGGATGGGGGAGGGAGGTCTCGATCAGTTCATGACTTGGGGAAGGGGGGAGGGGTAGGGTGATGAGGGTGAAGAGAGGAGAGGAGGGAGGGAGGACAGACTCGATCAATTCATGATTGGGGGAGGGGGAGATAGACGGGTGAGGGGAGAGGGGAGGGGAGAGGGGAGGGGAAGGGGGAAGGGGAGAGGGTGGGTTGGGATGGGGTGACATCCAACGAATACGTCATGTTTACCTGCTCTGTGGGTGGGTGGGTGGCTGAGGGAGGTAATGGGGGGTGGGGGGGTAGGGGAGGGGGGAGGGAGCGTATACAGGAAATCATACAGTGCAAAGCGCAACTTTTTTACGATCCTTAAGCCTGTAATCTACTGACAAACAGCAGTCGGATTAGATCGCTAGTCTTGTATGGGTCTTGTTCCTTCTCTTCATCTCTCTCTCTCTCTCTCTCTCTCTCTCTCTCTCTCTCTCTCTCTCTCTCTCTCTCTCTCTCTCTCTCTCTCTCTCTCTCTCTCTCTCTCTCTCTCTCTATCCCTCTCTCTCTCTCTCTCTCTCTCTCTCTCTCTCTCTCTCTCTCTCTCTCTCTCTCTCTCTCTCTATCCCTCTCTCTCTCTCCCTCTCTCTCTCTCTCTCTCTCTCTCTCTCTCTCTCTCTCTCTCTCTCTCTCTCTCTCTCTCTCTCTCTCTCTCTCTCTCTCTCTCTCTCTCTCTCTCTCTCTCTCTCTCTCTCTCTCTCTCTCTCTCTCTCTCTCTCTCTCTCTCTCTCTCTCTCTCTCTCTCTCTCTCTCTCTCTCTCTCTCTCTCTCTCCCTCTCCCTCTCTCCCTCTCTCTCTCTCTCTCTCTCTCTCTCTCTCTCTCTCTCTCTCTCTCTCTCTCTCTCGCTCGCTCTCTCTCTCTCTATCCCTCTCTCTCTCTCTCCCCCGCACTCTCACTCTCATCCGATCTGATACCCTGAAAAGGAGAGGCGAACCTACGGGCTGCGAGCAGGTTCGTCTGCAACATTGCAACATATGCAGACTTCCAGGCAGTGCTGCAACACCTCGTCCTAATCGCCTTGTCTTTGCACGAAATATGCCAGTCTCCTTTCTTGGCTAAATGTAGTCTTAATCTTAATGGAAGGGACGGATTTAAACGTATTCTTTCATATTCTTTTGTATTTATTTAGGATCATTTATAGAATCTCATGTGTGTATGTATATGTATAATATAATATAATATAATATAATATAAACTATATATGAAAAAAAAATAAAATATATATATATACATATATATATATATATGTATATATATATATATATATATATATATATATATATATATATAAACGTATGTATCTACATTTTTCTAATTTTACAAGGCACAAGAATCCCACCAACACTAGAATCCCCCAACGCTACCACGATCCTCAATGGCCATCCCAGGACCAAAGAGAATCCGGACCTCCAAGAGATGCTCCTCATCCGACGTGCTCTCTGGTCGAACTCCCTCCAAAGGCATCGAGCACCATGGGCAGGATTCGAACCCGCTCGCTTGGAGACACTCTGTGCCACGACGCGCGACGGTCCGATAATACCACGCACTTTTCTATGCCAAATCCCGTCACATTGTGCAACACGGGGTAAGCAAAAGATAAAATAAAGATAATAATCAATAAAAACAACTAAACCCCACATATTTCACTATACCACATCTCGTCACATCGGGCAATAAAGGAATAAAAACAGATCGAAATAAAGATAGCACCAACAACAACAAAAAAACTAACAACGCCTCATCTCGTCACATTAGGCAATAAAAGAGCCGAAAAACAAATCAAATAAAAAAAAAAGGGCATCGAGCCACACCTGTCACTCTCCCGCCCCGCTCAGCCTCTCACGGGAGCCGGAGGAAGCTTCAGCCCCGTCTTCAACGTCTTCAACATGCCATTAATCAGTGAATCATTTCATGCACATTATCCGCGGCTGAAAAAATCTATCCCTGAGGGGTTCTGAACCTCCTGAACCTCGCCCGCTCGCTCGTCCGCTCGCTCGTCCGCTCGCCCCCTCCACCTCCTCCATCCCTCTCTAGCCCTCTTTGTTTTCATAATTGCATCTTTTATTCGCTGTTCTTCCTTACTTCTTCTTCGTCTACCCTCCTCTTTGAACTTTCTCTTGAGTCTTCGCTTTTGTGGAAATTCTCTCGTATGTATTTTCTATTTTTCGGTCTTTGTCTGTCTGACTGTCTGTTTCATATTTTCTCTCTCTCTCTCTCTCTCTCTCTCTCTCTCTCTCTCTCTCTCTCTCTCTCTCCCTCTTAAGACTCAACCCTTCTTCACATGGCGTGACTGGGGGTCTCGTGATCAATTACTCTCGCTAACAGACATATCGAGTCTGCCACATAATTTCCTGCAAGACGAAGAAGAGATAAAGCCAGGGGAAGAAAACCTATTAGCCCCCATGAGTCTCAGACGGGAGATAATTAGCGTCCGGATTAGCATTCTGCCGTAATTCAAGCGCGGTCGGCAAGCAAGAATTTATCAAGCGAGAGTCTCCAGTCGGTTCTTTTCCTTAACTCGATTCCACGAGGAGATGGTAAGGGCGAGAGATAAGAGATAGAGAGAGAGAGAGGAAAAAGAAAACGCAATTTTTCCCTTCTTGCTACAGATCGTTGAGTTCGCTTGCGTATGTGAGAATTCTCCGTGAGACGCCACTTTATTAATGAACGCCCCCGGGTAGTAAATTACTTTTCACCCGAAAGCCTTCCCGTATTTTTAATGTACCCAAAAGACTCGCGGGTGATGCTTTTTTTTGCGGCGTTTAATGGGAGTGTAATAAGGGACTTCGACCTGTAATACGACCAGCCTGCCGGGACCTCTATTCCCTGGGCCTTTCTCGAGCAGGACGCGCCCTTATAATGTTCCTACCTGGTCCTACCATAGCAGTTTCTTTTACCTTCCACTGGCCACTATTTTTTTTATTTTTTATCTTTATTAGGTGCTTTTTCAAGTGCTATTTCCTACGCGTTTCTAATCCCTTTTTCTTCTTTGACCTTCTGTCGTTTGCGTTCCCTTCTCCTTGCCTTTTTTGGGCATGGGAGTCGTATCTTGCACGACTTCTCCATCTCAGGAACCTCGCTGATGTTGAGTCTTACGAGACATGACCCTTAAGCAGACATGATTCACCTCTTGAGTATGGTGACTATATTTTGCGGATTAAGTCTTTATGTTCTTTCTCTCTGTCTTTCTTTCCCTTTCGTCCTTGCTTTCTCATTCGGTCTGATTTTATTTCACTTTCTCTTTCTTCTTTTTCTCTACTGTTGGTCTGGCTGTTCGTCTCTTTGTTCGTTTGTATGTGTGTCTCTTTCTGATTCTCTCTTTCTCTCTCTTTCTCTCTCATTCTCTCTCAGTCTCTTTCATTCTCTCTCTCTCTCTCTCTCTCTCTCTCTCTCTCTCTCTCTCTCTCTCTCTCTCTCTCTCTCTCTCTCTCTCTCTCTCTCTCTCTCTCTCTCCCCGTTCCCTTTCCATCTCCTTCTCCTTCTCCCTTCCCCTCTCCCTTTCCATCTCACTCTCCCCTACCTTTCCCTTTCGCTCTCACTCTCCCCTCCCTTTTCCTCTCCCACTATCCGTCCACCTCCCTCTTCCCATCCCTCCATCTCCCTCTTTACTTTCTTCTCCTTGCTTCCTCCCCTCTCCCCTCTCCCCTCCCCTCTCCCCAGCCATCTC
>BOPN01000593.1:385429-387929 GCA_017312705.2 Penaeus japonicus
GTGGGATGTATGTATGTATGTATGTATGTATGTATGTATGTATGAATGTGTATGCGTATATATATATGTATACATGAAAGAGAAAGAGAAAGAGTAAGAAAAAGAGATGAGAGAGATGACAGAGAGAGAGAGAGAGAGAGAGAGAGAGAGAGAGAGAGAGAGAGAGAGAGAGAGAGAGAGAGAGAGAGAGAGAGAGAGAGAGAGAGAAAGAGAGAGAGATGAGAGAGAAAGAGAAAGAGAAAGAGAAAGAGAGAAAGAGAAAAAGAGAAGAGAGAGAGATAGACGACCAAACAAGGATAGAGAGAACAGAAACGGAAGAACGAGACACGCACACGAACACACAAACACACACACACAGAAAGAACGAAGATTTGTGAGAACGGGGAGTTGAGGTTAACTAAATTGTGGGATATGCGTGTCTAAGCGCGCGTCTTCATACGGCAAGAGAAAACTACACTTATAAACATCTAAGTAAACAAAAGAAGACGCTGACGTAAGTAAACGGAAAAGAATGAGCAGGGAGCTAAGTTGAAGGCGGGCATAATCCGAAGGTCTAAGTTGTAGGAAACTCACATGCGACGCTCTTCACAAGGCCAGGCTACGAATCATGGGTGAACGCGAAGCTGACAGACGCATATGCGTACACACACACGTTCACGCATACGGACACACAAGCACAAAAATGTAGATATAGACAAGATCCAGAAGACAGAGAGACATAGACAGGAAACCAAAAACAGACAGACACACACACACACACACACACAAAGACAGAGACATAGACAGAGACACAGAAACACACACACACACATACAAAGACAGAGACATAGACAAAGACCCAAAAACGCACACACACAAACACACACACACACACAGACATAGACACAGACAGAGACCCAAAAACACACACACGCACACACACAGACAAACATCCGCATACACAAGACACCACAAAGAGTTTCTTAAAAGATATCGACTTGCTGCGTGTTGTGTTGCTCTTGGAAAATCTTACTTTTCTCTCTTCCTCTTTTGGTTATTGTTGTTGCTTTTGGACACGAGAGCATTAAGATTTCCTTAAGCGGAGATAAAAACGTGAAAAAAAGACTGAGAAGTATAGGAGGAAATCGAGAGTATAAAATGGGTGAAGACATACTAGAGACAAGACGTTGTTAGTGTTGTTAGAAATTAATCTATTTAAGCTAAGGTGGATACTAAGGACCACGTATGTAAAATCTACCATGTTGCAGAAGAGTTGTTTTCTTTCGTGAAATAAGACCGAATAAAGATACAAAAGTAAAAAACAATAAATAAAATGTGGATACAATAAACAACATACCGATATACACCATGTTCTATAAATAAAGCTCTATTTCTCATTAAATAAGAGAGAATATCATAGACTCCACCATCTTGTTATGAAGTGTTTTTTTCTTTCTTTCTTTCGTGAAACAAGAAAGAATATTTCCTCTAATGCTATTTAACTTCTCTCCCCTTCCCCTCACCTCCTCTTAGCCGAGTAGTAAATGAGAGGAAACAAATGGAAGACCTGAGTGTAATTAAGGTAAACAAACAAACAAAAAGATAATTTAGAGACTTGAAAGAGAAACATAAAAGGATAAACGAACTAAGAAAAAAAAACATAATTGGAAAAATTATAATAATACCCTGAATAAGAGAGCTAAACAACCAACAACCAAATTAGAACAAAAAAAAGTAATTTAGAAGAAAAGGAAATCACCCCCCCCCCCAAAAAAAAAAAAAAAAAAAAAAAAAAAAAAAAAAAAAAAAAACGGATTGCGCAGCGAGACAGAGAAAGCGGGGAGAGGTCGACCGAAAAAAAAAGTACCGATAATAAGTAGCAAGCTGTAGCAACCACGCAATTGCAGGGATATTATTTAATTTACCTGTCAAATACGCGGGCAACACGAAGTAGTCACAGAGCTGCTACTGGTGGCGGTGTGGTATGGTGGTGATGATGCTACAGTGGTGTTAATAGTGAGGCTACAATGGTGGTGATGGTGTTGTGATGATTGTAATAGTGAGACTGTGATGGCGAAGGTGATGCTGTAATGATGGTGGTTGTGGTGGTGATTGTGAGGATGGGCTTTAGCGGCGTTGGAGATGTAGCTATAGTGGTGATGGTGGTGATGTAGTGGTGGTGGCGGCGGTGGTAATGGTTGTGGTGGTGGTGGTGGTAGTGTTGGTATTGGTAGTGGTGGTGATAAGGATGAATGAATGATGGTAATGAGGATGAAATAATGGTGATGATAAAAGGGATTATTAAGGCAATGTGTGATGAACAAGGTCAAGAGAATGAGTCACAAGTGGTGAGTCACAAGCAGTGTCTGGAGACGCAAGCGCTTTTGGCCAAAATGCATTTCGCTTACAGGTTTTCCTAGCCGTCCGGTGGTGGAAAGTCTTACTGAAGTCAGTCTGCATGGAAACGAACGAAAAACTCGGGCCCGGCGGGGAAACGTCATACCAAAGTCAGTCTGCATGG
>BOPN01000593.1:392929-395429 GCA_017312705.2 Penaeus japonicus
GAGTGCAAGAGAGCGAGAGAGAGAGAGAGAGAGAGAGAGAGAGAGAGAGAGAGAGAGAGAGAGAGAGAGAGAGAGAGAGAGAGAGAGAGAGAGAGAGAGAGAGCGAGAGAATGAGAGGGATGGAGGGAGGGAAAGAGGGAGGGAGGGAGGGAGAAAGGGAGGGAGGAGAGGGAAAGGGGGAGGGAATAAGAGAAAGAAAGAAAGAAAGAAAGAGGGCGGGAGAAAAAGAGAAAGAGATAAAAAGAAGGAGAAAGAGAAAAATATCAATAAGAAAGAAAATCACAAAAAAATGCAAAACAAAAGAAGAGTAAACAACACACAACAAATCAGAATAAGATAAATCATAGAAAAAAATCTTTCCTTCCCTTTCCTCTTCACCCCTCCCCCCCCACCAACCACCACCACCCGTTTAAATGACATGGTTAATTACCCTCGCTTAATTATCCCCGCGCGTGAAAATGCTTTCTCACTGCAGGTTGCGAACTCTGATCAACTGGGTGCAAGAAGCAATCAATCACGGCACCGAGCAAGGTCAGAGAAGGCACGACGACGGAGGGGATAGGTCAGGCTGGGTCGGCAAGGGGAGGGCGTGGCTTGAGGGGAGGGGGATTTTTTTTCCTCTCTCTCTCTCTCTCTCTCTCTCTCTCTCTCTCTCTCTCTCTCTCTCTCTCTCTCTCTCTCTCTCTCTCTCTCTCTCTCTCTCTCACCCACACACACACCCACACACATATACACACTAAATAAAACGAAATTCCAACGGACAAAACAAGACCTAAGAACAAACACCGCACAAAGGCAATAAACACATCAAACAAACACAAACATAAACTGAATAGTTCGGAAAAAAAAGAAGAAGAAAAAAATCAGATGAGAACCAAACGCTGTAAAACCAGAATCCTCAAAAGCCAGGGTGGGGGGTGGGGGGAGGGGGGGAGGGGGAGGTAGCAGGTGGCTCTTCCCTCAGCCCCCCCTACCCCCTACCCCATCTGCGGCGGCTCCACGGGCGTCGCAAGTAACGTCTTTGTTCTCTGACCTTAAGCGGAGCCAGAATTACCCTGAGTGCCTTGTGGCCGCGAGATAACCACCCCTGATGCTGGGAAAGGTCATCTAGATCCCGTCCGGGGGCTCTCCTTCACCTGTTCTGGCGGGGCAGGGCCGGCACCTCGCCCCAAGCATGCCCCGCCCACTCTCTCCGGGTATCACGTTAATCCTGTGCTGCCTTGTGGGTGCCTCTATGCTGCCATACTTCCCCCGCCACACCCTTGGCTGCAATGCCCTTCAACCTATGTGGTATTTCTTTGTATATCTTGGTTTTTTTTCCCCCAATATCTTTTGTTAAGTAGCGTGTACCACTTCTGTACTTTCGGTGTTGCATATCCATTGCACGGTGAGCGTGGTATTACTAACCATTTATAGTTTATTGAAATTCAGTCTGAAGATTTCCAAGCGACTCTGGTATTCCATTTACGAATCTTTTGTATTACTTTTGTATCACATTTGGTCATCCAGTTCTTTGCATCACCGTTTTTATTCTCAAAATCATTTTCTCCACGTTCGACACGCCACTGTTTTCTTACATATATTTTCAGCACGTTCTGCATACTACGTCTCTGCAATGCAAAGCAAAACTTGCACTTTCAGTTTCATTCTTTACGTCAAAGATAACGTCCAATATAATGAATTACTACCATTCAAAACCATTAAACTGGTACATCATTCCACTTCAAAACCATTAAACTGGTACATCATTCCACTTCAAAACCATTAAACTGGTACATCATTCCACTTCAAAACCATTAAACTGGTACATCATTCCACTTCAAAACCATTAAACTGGTACATCATTACACTTCACATCACCACCATTCTGCACAATTCATTCGGCCTTCCTCCCTTCCCTCTTCACACTACGCCACTCTTAAATCTAAACTTTTCCTTAACCTTCCTCTTTTCACTTCACGCCCCTCCCCTCGCCGCTGGTATTACAACACGTGACCCTTCGTATTTCAAGACAATCGACGGCATTAACAGCAAGATTCGACCATGCTGATAATCCAGGTTGGGAAGGTTATCTTCTAAAAAAAATCAGATCAAATGAATAATAATAATATTAAATCACAGCAAGACGCCCTCCTGCAGAAGTATTCTACCTCGTCCTCCAGCCTGCAGGAGGCGCAGGAACCTCCGCTCCCGAAGGCGGTAATGGCTGGGTGGCGACAGGCTAATGAAGGTGATCTGTCTTCTCAAATAAATTGTAGGCAGCCAGTCCGTGAGTGCTCTTGCCACCTGCCTGGCGTGACGCTGCCACTGCTGGTCAGGTGCCATGCTGCGTGTCCGAATGGTGCCACGCTATCTGCTGCTGAGAGTTTATGCTTCCTGGTAGGGTTGTGTCATGTTGCATGCAGGTGGCATCTAGCAGTGGTGATTTTGTTTTTATTGTAAACGTAATATACATTTATATACAGGTACTTCATTCTCTCTCTATCTCTATCTCTCTCTC
>BOPN01000593.1:397929-400429 GCA_017312705.2 Penaeus japonicus
CGCAATTACGTGGACCTAAATCGAGCGACATCCTCAACATATGATTCATTCACACATCATCGCCGTTTCAAAACAATCGCTGGTCCTCCGACTCGAATGTGGTCTAGTACGCGATGAGATGTTCCTTGCATGATAAATACTGTTTGATGTGCGCGGTGAAGGATCCCTGCCACGCCGTCTGGTGTTGCGTCATCAATCTGCAATCCCGAATGCAAGAGAGTGAGATCAAAGATTTTTTATCTCTCGTTTCTCTCGACTCATCTTCCTAGAACAAAGGCTGGTGTTTGCGTAACGAGTGTATATATAACTGCTACGTTGGGACGTGCGATGAAAACGCGACTGAATTTCAGAAGTGTAACGCGTGTGCTGAAATCCCTTCCCCCCCTTCCCCCCTCCCCCCTCCCCTCATCTCAGGATCTAGTTTGTACACAAGGAGAACGGGTGAGTCGTTTCTAATCCCTCTATCTCCTTCCCCTTCCCCTCCCTTCCCCCTCTCCCTCTCCTTCCCCTCTCCTCCCCCTCTCCCTCTCCTTCCCCTCTCCTCCCCCTCTCCTTCTCCTCCTACCTATCTTTCCCCTTCCCTTCTCTCCTCCCACCTATCCCTTCCCTTTCCCTCTCCCCTCCTACCTATCCTTCCTCTTCCCTCTCGCCTCCCACCTATCCTTCCCCTTCCCTCTCCCCTCCCAACTATCCTTCCCCTTCCCTCTCCCCTTCCACCTATCCTTCCCCTTCCCTCTCCCCTCCCACCTATCCTTCCCCTTCCCTCTCCCCTCCCACCTATCCTTCCCCTTCCCTCTCCCCTCCCACCTATCTTTCCCCTTTCCTCTCCCCTCCCAACTATCCTTCCCCTTCCCTCTCCCCTCCCACCTATCTTTCCCCTTTCCTCTCCCCTCCAACTCCCCTTCCCCCCTCTCCTCCCCCTCTTTCTTCCCCCCCCCTCCAACTCCCCTTCCCCCCTCTCCTCTCCTCTCCTCTCCTCTCCCTTCCCCCCCTCTCCCCTCCAACTCCCCTTCCCCCCTCTCCTCTACCCTTTCCTCCGGCTCTCAGCAAGTGTGAATTATGTTGAAAGATGACAATACGAGATCGAAACACACAGGGGGTCACGGACGTATTTATTTTTTTCTTTCGTATTTTTTTTTTTCTTCCTAATCTTGTTTCCTACATTTTCTCTTTTATCTGATTGGGTTCAAAGGTGCAAGGGGAACGGAAGGTGCTGCATGGCGTTGAATTTATCTTATCTTTCATATGATTAAAAACAAAGAAAACAGAAGGGAAGGCGAGGAGACGAAAGAAGAAGAAAAAAAAAAAAAAGTCGAAACGAGATAGAAGTGAAAGCAGAAAACGAAAGCAAGAAATCAATCAAAAGCAAAACACAGAAAACACAAATGCAAATTCCGACCGTTCAGATATATTTCCCAGAGTCGAAAATCCACATGTCTTTACTCCCCCCTCTCCCTCACCCCTTCCCCCATCCCCCTACCCCATCCCCTCACCCCTTTCCCCATTCTCCTACCCCATCCCCTCACTCATCCCCCACCCCCTACCCCACCCCCTCCCAACGTAGAGGTCGCGCACCGCCGATTCATTCCCGCCGACGACTCCGCGCCGGTACCTTTTTCACGCCAAGAGAACGTAAAAAAAAAGTTACATTAAAAGGTCACGTAAAGTCTTCAAAGAAAATACCAAAATGAAAAAAAAAAAAAAAAAAAATGAACGTCACGGCATTCCTTGTTATGACAGGTCTCGCCTCCCGCACGACCTTCCGGGGTCCCATCGTCCCCTTGCACAAGGCATTACCACGCCCTGCACGCACCCTGCCCTGCCCTGCCCAGTGCCGTAGGCCTATGCGAGGTCTCAACTAGGTCACAACGCTGTGGTTCGGTGATTGTGTGCTTGTCGAATGAAGTGTGTGCGTGTTTAGATAGATTGGGAGAAAGGTGAGAGAGTGAGCGAGGAAGCGAGGGAGAGAGGGAGTGAGTGAGTGAGTGAGTGAGTGAGGGAGTGAGTGAATGAGTAAGAAAGAGAAGAGAGAGAGATATAAAGAGGGATAAAAAGGGATAAAGAGATATAGATACAGATACATAAATAAACAAATAGAGTGAAAGAGAGAAAAAAAAATCCTACAGAGAGAAAACATATCCCACAGCGAGAAAAAAGCAACAACTTTGCAGAACCTTGCCCTGCAGACCTCCCCCCACCCCCCCCACCCCAACATCTCCCGGCCGACGTGTGCAGGCGATAGAATCAGCTACCCGGGCACCCGCCGAGGCCACAGAACCCGAACGAGACCGCATGGCACCGCAGATCGACAAGATTCGAGCGGATACGAAAGAGGAAAGGTAATCGAGGTAAGAAAAAAGCGACAACTCACGTCTTCCCGTACGAGCGTGAACCATATGGCGGGTTCAAGGGAGACTGGTTCGACCCTCGTGCACTCTAGCTAAGCCTGGTTCTCGGGGGGGGGGATTAATTCCTTGTAGATGTTTTTTTCTTTTTTTTT
>BOPN01000593.1:405429-407929 GCA_017312705.2 Penaeus japonicus
ATCGTCGTTACTTACCTATGGTTATTTCCCTGACCTTTGGCCACCGTTAGTCATGGTTAACCCTTTGGTGTGACACTTATCACACTCCCTGGATAATCACCCTGTCTATTACCCTTGTACATCACACTTCGCGTCTTCGCCTGCCCTTGTTGCAGTGGCGTCTGTGCAAAATCAGCATGTCTATATATCAATCCGTTGAATTGCCTAATTATTGCAATGGCTGTGTGAAATCAGCATGTCTATATATTCATCCGTTAAATTGCTAATTATTGAAATGACGTCCGTGCAACATCGGCATCTTTGTACTCTAATCCGTTGAATTGGGAATCATTGCAATGATTGCCAAGTACAACAGCCCAGCACGTACGAGCGAACGCACCCGAAGCACGAGCACGGGGGATCGCGGTCCTAAGCTCGGTCACGAGTCAGCAGCGCGACCTCCGTCAGCAGCGGTACAACGATGCGGTCGGTCGGAGGAGCTGGTTGGAACGCCTCCTTGCTCTGTTTGCGCTCGGGACCCGCACTCGCACTCGCACTCGCCTCGCCTCAGGTCGCCAGGTCACCTCACCCCGCAGGTCTTCACGTTCCAAACATTGCTCTCCTCATGACACGTAGCCATTTTCCTCTCTCTCCTCTCCTCTCCTCTCTGGTTCTGTCTTGTCTTTCTTTTTTCCCTCGCCCTATCCCTCTCTGCCCCTCTCTTCCTCACCCTCCCTCCCTCTCCTCCTTTCTCCCTCCTCTCCCCATCTACCTCACCCTCTCCCCCTATCTCCTTCTCCCTCCTTCTTCCCCTCTCTCGCTCCCTCTCCGTCTTTCCCCCTCCCTCCTTCCCCCCATTCTCCCTCCCGCTCCCCCTCTCTCCCTCCTTCCCCCCCATTCTCCCTCCCTCTTCCCCTCTCCCTCCTTCTTCCCCTCTCCCCCTCCCTCTCCCCCTCTCTCCCTCCCTCTCCCTCTCCCTCCATCCGCCTCGGCCATCCCGCATCCCAGGCTCCTCCTCCTCCGCCATGTACAAGGAATCGAGCACCGCTTTGGCGGGTTGACAGAGTATCCGACTCCCTCTTGACGATCGTAATTTGTCTCCTCTTAGCACGCGGGCGCAGTGGCATTCACAGCCTTCTACCGCAACGTTAGGCTTAGTCTACAAACACAAAGGCGATCGTCACAGCTCTTGATTGCCAGAGTAGCCTCGGCGGGTAGGATGTCGCGAGTGTATAATCCTATGATTGTGGCGTCGATCTCTGTGGCGTAACTCTCGTTGTGAGCGCCTTACCTCGAGGGGAATCGAACAAAGCCTACGGAGCTAATGCTAAGAAATCCCTGTGACGTATTAATCATGGTTGTACAATCAGTATGACGGATCTCATTTGTCTACTTTCGGCTACCCGCTCCACGCCCCCTTGCCCTCGGGGAGGCCGCCCCCTACCCTCCCCTCCCCCTCCCTCCCCTCCCCCCTTCTCCCCTCCGTCACCAGGCTCAACCGGTGAACTATTAGCATGATACACATGCATTATTCCAGAGCTTCGCCTCATTTGCAAATTTGATCGGAAGTGCTCTGCTATGAGTACGACCATGAACGCTTAGCTTTCACACACCCGTAAGGCCGAATATCCCATACTTTTTGGGCACAACGACGAGCCTTATCGACTCGTCCTTTCGGTGAATGAGAATGAAGGAAGTCGGTTGTTCCATCTCCCTGGTCGTTCTAGGTGAGGGAGAGATGGATGGATGGAGGACTGAGGCTCGGGAATTCGGGGGTGAGGTGAAAGGGGGGGAGGAGGGGTTAGAGAGTCACTGGAAGAGGGAGAGAGGGAGGGAGGGAGGGGGGAAGGGGCGTAGCGGTGAGAGGGCGGGTGGGGGGGTGAGGGGGGTGAGGGGGGCGTAGCGGTAACCTCAGTAACTACGGATGGCAGGATGTTCTATGACGTCACAGCCTCTGAACTCGTTCGTGACGGCGAAACTAAAACCCTCACATTAACCCCCCCCCCCAAATAACATGTCGACCCCCACTCAGCAAGGTCTACCTACCTACTACTCGTACCCCTACTCGTACATACACCACAAATGCATTTCTTTAAAGGTCCGTCAAGTACACACAACAACAAAACAAGGAACAACACGTAAAAGGTTGTCAAGTTCGTCAATCGCTCATTAATTATACACTTATTAACAATTATTATTATAACCACAATTACTACTTTCTTGTTCTGAGTCCCGGCTGCAAGTCACTCTTTTCGTCATCCTTAGGGAGGGAGAAAGGGAGATAGGGAGAGAGGGGGGAGGAAGAGAGAGGGGGAGGGGGAGGGAGGGAAGAAAGGAGAAGAGGGCGGTAGAGAGGTAGAGAAGTAGAGGTAGAGAGAGAGAGAGAGAGAGAGAGAGAGAGAGAGAGAGAGAGAGAGAGAGAGAGAGAGAGAGAGAGAGAGAGAGAGAGAGAGAGAGAGGAAACGTTAGTTCACCTGTGATTGAGTTGATCACATGCGGAAGGTGTGAAGACGTGGGCGGC
>BOPN01000593.1:412929-420429 GCA_017312705.2 Penaeus japonicus
GCAGTTTTGTTTAAGTGGTCCTTTATACGGTTTATGAACATTAAGGTTCCATATTTTTTTTACCGATTGCATCTGCGTGGTCACTGAACAGCGTATGGCTATCAAAGTGGACTACTAGATTTTTCACAGACTCTTGCGTACGTACGTCTGGCAGCGTCGTCGTGGGGCGGGTCGCACTCATATTTTTCTGAGATCATTTCAATTAGTTTACTTTTCGTAACCCAGACTTTAGAAATGCCTAGCTCTTGGGGTAAATTTTCCGAATAACGCCGTGTCACTAAATACCACAAAAGTGGTATCAATGGATTCCTCTTGCCCTCTAATATTCATATATAGTAGAAATAATGCGCTATTCCACCTCTGGACTCCACAATCTGGGTCCCGATAGTAGGGGAGGGCATGAAGTAGATGAGGGAAATTGCGGGGTAAAATATGAATTCCGGCCATATTTCGTATGCAAAATCTTAACCCAATTACCTAACTTTGCCTAGTTTTAAGGTTAGCCCTAGCCAAAGGGGGGCTTCGCCCCCCCATGGACCCTCCCTTTTTAAGGCACTTCTTGCTACCTCGTGCTACTTCGGTACATATTTCGTATGCAAAAGCTTAACCCAATTACCTACCTCACTATGCCTAGTTTTGAAGTCAGCCTTTGCCAAGAGGGAGCTACGCCCCCCTGTGGATCTCCCCTATTCAGGGCACTTCGTGATACTTATGATACGTAATCAGTTCTTTAGATGAAAATGCCGCGACCACAAATAACCTTCATAATGCGCCATGATGACAGCAACTGAGTCCTCGTCTCATATATTCCTCAGGATAGGAAAGTGGGACCGATAATGACGCGACCACCCAATAGAGGGCACCCTATAGTTATACTGTAAACAATGGGGAATATTGCGCCATCTATTGAGAGAACATAACAGCGCATGCAGGTGTCCAGTTCACAGCTTTTCGGTAGCTGTAAATACGTAAACACAGCCATGTTTGAATTTCAGGATGAGGATGGTGTTTTTTGGGGTATTTCGCACAAGGTATGTTGCACGAAGTGCCCCAAAAAGGAGGGGGGTCCAAGGGGGGGGGACGGCCCCCCCTTGGCTTGGGCTTAATTCAAAACTAGGCAAAGTTAGGTAGGTAACTGGGTTAAGATTTTGCAAACGAAATATTTTACCCCGCAATTTCCCTGATCTACTTCATGCCCTCCCCTACTATCGGGTCCCAGATTGTGGGGTCCAGAGATGGAATCGCGCACTATTTCCACTATATATGAATAGTAGAGGTTGAGAGGAATCCATCGATACCACTTTTATGGTATTTCGTAACGAGTCGTTATTCGGAAAATTTACCACACATTGTGTAATCCGACAATACGAGCACTTGGCGGTTCAGATTGATTACAACTTTAATATCTGACGCAGATTATTGACATCAATAGAGTGAAGATGTTAGCCACTGCGCATGCGCCGAGGTGAGGTGAGGCAAAACAATAGGATTCACTTTTCATATTTTCACAAATTCTGAATAATGGTAGTAAAATATTTTGCTTCGGTTCACAGTTCTACGTTCTCGGTAGACTCATGGTGCCTTAGGTCACTTTCACGTCATGCAGTCATGCGGTTGTTCAGTTGTATTTGGTGTTTGAGAAGGAGCTATGTGAATGTCAACAGAGAGCGAGCGAGAGAGAGAGAGAGAGAATAATATATATATATATATATATATATATATATATATATATATATATTCCAAGTACTCCCAGAGCAAGAGCACACTCACGCAAAGTACGACAAAGCCAGGAATCGCAAAGAAGGCGTGGCTTCCTAACGAGAGGGAGGAGGTGAGGGAAGGAGAACGGTATCCCCAATCTGGCTGCGACTCTCACGAAGACAAAACTTTTTTTTCCTCATTCCTCTTCAAAGCTCCTTTCGCCACGTGTATCCTTGGTTGGTGTACAGGTCGTCTTCTTTCTTTACTTCTCTTTTCCTTTCTTAATGTCATTTATATATTTGTTTCGGGATCGTCGATGTGTTTTATTGATTACCTAATTTAATAATACTTTGATATGTCTGTGTCTAACGATACTTGACAATCAATTTGTTCATCGACCGGCACATACTCACCTCCTTGTTCACTGACTTGTTCACTGACCAGCAGAGCCTCGCCTTATTATCTACCTCTACGCAATCACCTACAAGTTCGTCTACCCGAAGGCGCCGGGCGTAGGGAGGGGCGTAGGGAGGGGCGTGAGGGCGGCGCCCATCTGAGAGTCACTCACGGGAACCAGGTGAAGCCCCGAGGCCCTTCACTCTTACTCCTCTCTCTGCGATTGACAAAACACTCTGCCGTGTTGATCAAATGGAAGAGCTTTCTGTACACAAGACTCCTACGCTGTGTATTTATTTTCTTGGTTTTATGCAACCTGGATTATATTTCTACCGTAGGCCTATATCTTAACGTATTTACTTCTTTTGATTTGTGATAACTATTAGCCTTTTACGAGATAATTTCTCCTTCTTTTGTGTCTCAGCAACTAATATCTTAATTTAAAAAATACATATTCAGTTCATTCATTTGCCTATCATACATCTCTCTCTCTCTCTCTCTCTCTCTCTCTCTCTCTCTCTCTCTCTCTCTCTCTCTCTCTCTCTCTCTCTCTCTCTCTCTCTTTCTCTGTCTCCCTCTCCCTCCCTCCCTCCCCCTCCCTCTCCCTTCCCCCTTCCTCCATTTCTCTCTCCCTCTCCCTCCCCTATCACTACACAATATAAACAAACAAACAAAAAATGTCTTTGCATGAATGTCAGAAACAAATTGCTGTCATAATATGGCGTCCGGAACACGCGGCCCCGGGACGCAAACGGATGAAAACAACAAAAGAAGAACTACGATAAAGAATGAAAAAAAGGAAATGGAAAGCCGAGAATGTCGTGAAGAGTTGAGGGAGAGAGGGAGAGGGAGAGGGAGAGGGAGAGGGAGAGAGAGGAGAGAGAGAGAGAGGGAGGGAGAGGGAGAGGAGAGAGACAGAGAGAGGAGAGAGAGAGAGAGAGAGAGAAATTAAAACCGAGAAAGGAGAAAAAAAAACATCAGACGCAATAAAGTATTGTGACGATCAAATTGTTCCACAGGATGTTCGCCACCTCGACCTTTACAAGCGAGGAAGAAAAATGAACAGGATTATCTATTTTTTGTCCCATTTCAAAGAATGCGCTTCATCATTGGCTTCTTCAAGTATATATACACACATTGCTCTTTCCTCTCGTGCAAGAAAATGACAGCCATCCTCAGTAGCCACACAGTGCATACAAGGGGAAAAAACAAACGGTTCTTACAATTCAAAAACGCAATTTAACAATTTAATTTGATATACAATGGAATCAAGGACACATAGCTGGGAAAATACATGTCTTCAGGATAAAAAAAAGTAGAAATAAGACATTTTATTTCCAACGGTGTTTGAAACGCTCTAGGTCAGGCGTAAGTCAATCATATTCCCCAACATCTAAAAATAAATATCTAAAGAAGACGATAATATCACACACAGGACAGTATATTTCTAAATATATCGCAATATCTTAAGAGAAGGGAATAAAGAAATATCTAAAGAAGACAATGATATTACACACAGGGCAGCATATTTCTAAATATATCAAAGTAGCTTACGATAAGAGAATAAATATCAAGCATAAGACCATCTATTTCCTACCGACTGTGTTCGAAACGCCCCCGGCTGAACATAAATTTACACAGTCCTATCAAACTATCTCTTGCCGCTCCGCCGCGAAGTGACACAAGGCAATAAACACGATCAGGACAGTCTGTCGTGCCCCGGGGTTTGTTGCCCTGGGGCCATTTCTCACCGAAGATGCTGTGGAGGGCGGCAGGGGAGGCGAAGAAAGGAAAGCATGTCATTCCGGAAAGGAAAAAAAGAGAAAAAAAGAAACACATAAACATCGCTGGAGGGTCTTCAGGATATGGTAAGCTACAGATTGCACTGGCACGAAATTGCAGCGTCGAAGAGGAACGAAAGAATGAGAATGTCTGCTTACGTTGGGAGAATTACAGAGGCTGGAATGACACGGCGAAGAAAGCAACGATGCACGAATCAGAAAGAAAAAAAAAGGGATTTAATATCACGATATAGTGTAGCAAGGAGAAAACGAGGAATAACTCATCATTTAGGATAAAACACGAAAAGAATAAACAAAAAAAACATTAATGCCGAGGTTCTGGGTCATCCACAATGATAACGAGACGAGATGTTACGAAAGAAGATAAGAACAAGAAGGTGGAAAGATCCCTTTAGTAAAACCATGAAGGGTAAGGACCCTCGGGAGATCCCGCAGGCTCTCGTCCCTAATTGCGCCCGTGAAGACTCGGGAATTGATTATAAACTCTTGTTAAGATCGCGAATGCTGAGGGATTATGGCCGTGGCTCACACTTTCTCCTGAATTTATACTTTCCTTGACATTTATATTTCTTCACATATTCACAAACATCAGTAAACACTCACACCTACACGTACACCCACACACACACACACACAAATACAAGTACACACACACACATAATAGTACAGAGTATAATCCGATTACCGTTCTCCATTTTTCTTCTCCGACCAAGGCTCCCCCTTCCCCCCTCCCCCTCCTTCATCTGCACCTCCTTATGTACTGTACCCAATACCCCTTGCTCTGCCAGCTTCTCTGTCTGCAATTACAGTCGAGCGAGGATATAACGTACACTCGAGTTCGTAGTAGTGTCAGACTTTTGTTTATACTTAGTATATGTAATTGCTTTCCATCACTGAAAGGTCGGGTGGGAAATAAACGTGATTTGTCACCTGTAGTTTGTCATATACATATATATATATATTGTGAGTAAAATAAGGGTGCTGTTTGTTTGCCTCTCTCTCTCTCTCTCTTTCTTTTTTTTTCTCTCTCAAATTCCGTGACATGAAGATATCACATCAATATTTACCCAAGGCATAAAGGACATTAACAATTAAATAAGATAACACAAAATCATGTTTATTGAGAATTGGCGTGCGAATAAAACTCTTCTGCAACTAAGCTCCCACAGAATTTACATGCCACGAGAGAAAAAAAAATGTTTTACCAGTTAACATTCGAAAAACAAAAGCTTTAGACACCATTTTCCAGAAGACCACATTTGAATGCCAAAAGGAGTCAAGAGTCGGGGAAACGTGAATTGCAAATGCCCTTCTTACCCAAGATTAACTCATTATTATTCAACTTTAATCTTACAATCTTCAGCTTGAATAAACTTGTTCGTGCTGTGCAATAAAAGTGTTATCGTAAAGAACCTGTCGTTATTGCAATCATTAATTATAGGACGCTGTTTGAAAATGTATAAACATGAATGATTTGAATAACCTAATCACTCTACGGTTTGAAATTAAGTATGTATAAGGAGTTACTTTAATTTAAATTCTTGGTAATCACCGGCGATGGACAACATGCCCTTTCATGTTGCCTGGCAACATCATGCATAAAACATCCCGACATCCAGCATGTTCCTTAGAACCTTCTGATACACATAAGGTCACCTCGTTACTTACCTTTATAAGATGAAAGAAAATGAGTTGATATGGGCGATAATCCACGTGCTTGAAGGGGACACTAATATCACCTTCGTCAACACTATTTCAGAGACTCGTCTCAAAATGGGGTGGAAAAAAAACACATCCACGGTTTGCAATCACAACACTTTCGCACCACTGCAATAACGTGTCTGGGTCAGCGACACTCCGCAATATCTAAGTACACCATCAGCGGGCACAAGAGACAGGATGTTCCACCGTTCGAAAGACGAGACCGCCTGACTAAGACTCCTCAGCGCGAGGCAGTACGTCCTCCTCTCACCACAGTCAGCGAGCAACTGAAGCTCAGGTGCTGCTGCTGTGTCTCGTCACGGCGGCCATGTTCCTGGGTGGTCGGAGGGGCGGCGGCTCTTCCTCCGCCGAAAGATGATTCCTTCGTGGGACGTTTTTAGTTATGAATGGAACGGCCGGTGGCTCGGCTCGCGTCATGGCGTGTAGACATAGAGGCTTACATGGATACAGACATAAATGTTGTGTAAATACATGCATATCTATCTCTCTCTCAATATAGTACACACACATATATACATTATATATATATATATATATATATATATATATATATATATATATATATATATATATATATACAATGTATATATATAATATATATATTATATGTATTAATCAATTTATTTATTTACGTATATATATGTATATATGGGAATATATATATACATACATATGGGTATATTTAGGTTATCTATATTTGTATATAAACTGAACTTAAAGATACATGTTTATATATACATGTATATATATGTATGTATGTATATATATATATATATATATATATATATATATATACATACATATATATACATTATGTATATATATACATATATATACATTATGTATATATATACATATATATATATATTATATATATACATACATATATATACATAAGCATGTATCCATAAACATGTATACATATCTATATCTATATATTTATTCATCTATTTATCTATCTATCTATCTATAGACCCACACACACATGAGCATATTAGTAGGCATGTATGTATATTTTGTATAGTGTAAACATATTAACTGATCTCTTGTCATCTGAGTAATTTTACTGCCATCACTACCATCTCGTTTAGTCACAACACAAAACGTGACAAAAATGCCATTAGATACATGGCAGTGTTGATGAAAGTATTGGTTATAATTTACTGCTCCTATTATTATCATTATTATCATCGTTCTTGTTATTGTAGTTATAATCAGTTTGATTATATTGTCGTCTTTGGGCTTAATCCTTATTAGTTATCAGATTATCATCATTATCATCTTTCTGTTATTTATACCATTATTATTGTCAGTTTCTCATTATCATTTGTTATTCTTATATTTGCTATTCGTGTCATTATTATTTATCTCTGTTCTCGTTACCCTTATTTTCATTATCATTGTTATTATCAAAGCTATAATTTCATCATCATTCATATTATGATTATTGCTATTATAGTTAATATCTTCATCTTAATCATATTTGTCATCATTTCAATCATTATCATTACTATCATTAATCATTATGGTTATTATTACTATCATTATCACTATTGCCATTATTATTAGCATCATTATTATTATCATTATCAGTATTAGTATTAGTAGTGTTAGTATTAGTAGTAAAAGTAGTAGTGTTCTTGTGCTACTAACTACTACTACTACCATCGTTTTAATTATCATTATCATCATTTGCTTCCATATAGTTACATCATACTAACTTACAACAGAGATCCCGACCCCTTGATGTCATCAGAAACATGACACCCGAATATATGAGATAATTCCGTTGACAATGATTTTATATTATTCTCTAACAGCATAAAAAAAAACATAGTATCCTTAATGAATGGCAACATGGAGGTCTAGGAATAACAGA
>BOPN01000593.1:425429-427858 GCA_017312705.2 Penaeus japonicus
GAGATTGGTCTCGCTAATAAGAGAAGAATATAATCGATATAGCTACGCTAAAACAAAGCAAAGTAGCTGGCCCATTTGTAATATCTTCACTACCTTTAATCCCTAATGAATTAGGGTTCGCCCCCCCCCCCCCCTCCCAGTCTCCCGCGCTTTATTTTAAAATCTCCGGTATATATTGGCAAGACAAGACCGGGGAAATTTGTTTTGCCTTTACTTCCTTTGTTATTCATATAGCAAGAAAACTTTTGATTTATACTAATCACCCATTGAAACTCGTTAAAAGATTCCCATGATTTAGTTTTTAATAGATTCCTTGCCACAGCAAAACCGCCTTTGACAGTTGTTTTAAATATATTCCTGATGGTGCGTATCATTGGTATACTTTCCTAGCTCCGATATTTATTTGATAATCTAGGGAAAAAATCGAAGTTATTGCCTTTTGCTTTTGGAAAAGAGGCCAGCCACCATGAAACAGATTTGAATTTAACGGCCTTCACCCGCGCTAGCATATCTTATCACATGATTATTTATTAGTAATACTATTATCTATTGTCACATGATGTTCTGCTGCTGCTCTGTGGTGTCTTTTAGCGTATTGCTGTAAGTTTTCAAGATGTTTCTTTGAGACGAATGGAGTATTTTTTTTTCTATATATTTCGCTATATCAAAGATAGGAATTAGAGTGAACTTATTCTGCTATCACGTTAAGATATATACAGAAAAAAAGTAAAGAAGGAAATAAGCATTATAAAATAATGAGGTGACTTGCTTATGTACAATTAAAAAATACTTAAGTCCCCCCCATTTCACGTGCGAATTGAACCATAGAAAATGAAATTATGTAATTCAAGGGGAAGCTCAAATATAAATATTACGCATTTCTAATACATAATAATTACCGGATTACAGGGCCTTTTCTCATAAAATGTGTTACCCTTTATTTTGGGTTAATAATACAGGTATATATTACTTAATCCCTGTCTCTATTGTCATTATTTGTACTGGAAAACTTCCATGAATGTGTTGATGCGGACTTGGATTAACGCCTATAATTAACACAAATTTGAGGCAAACGTAGAAGCTGCAGATTTCAAAGACAAAACATTTTCAGAATTGGTGACCTTGAATTATCTATTACGATATTAGGTTTGATTTAGTACGCATAACCTATCTATTTTCCCATAATAATGAATACCGGCATATAAAAAACCTCCCAGTACGTATGTGAATTAAATTCATTTTACGGCCTATTTACAACAAATCTGCAACTTAGGATCAACTGAAGTCTTATTTAAAACAGAACTACCAAAGAGAAATCAACTTACGAAGAACAACAGTTAAAACAATTATCAACCTCTGGCGGGACTCGAACCCGCAATCCTTGGCTTAGGAGGCCAATGCCTTATCCATTGGGCCACAGAGGCATGGAAACACATCTGATATCTGACAAAGTCATTGTAAATGAATATTTTCTTATTGCATTCTAACTAGATTAGTATAAAAGATATGCTTAAATCACATCCCTGTCATACTTAAAAACTAAACAAAAAGGAAAACAAACGGTGAAAACATATATTTTCCCGCCAAGTTGGCAATGATCAGGACCCAGAGAAGTATCTACTTGGCGTTTGCAGAATCAAGAGCAGGGATTTTGAATTGTAATTACCTATTCATTTACGTAAATACGTGTGCGTGTACGTGTGTGTGTACGTGTGTGTGTACGTGTGTGTGTACGTGTGTGTGTACGTGTGTGTGTACGTGTGTGTGTACGTGTGTATGTACGTGTGTATGTACGTGTGTGTGTACGTGTGTGTGTACGTGTGTGTGTACGTGTGAGTGCGTGTAAATACGTGTGAGTGCGTGTATATACGTGTGAGTGTGTGTATATACGTGTGTGTACGTATATATACGTGTGTGAGTACCTATATAAACGTGTGTGTGTACGTATATATACGTGTATGTGTCTGTATGTACGTGTGTGTGTACGTATATATACGTGTATGTGTCTGTATGTACGTGTGTGTGTGTACGTGTGTACGTGTGTGTGTGTACGTGTGTGTATGTACGTGTGTGTACGTGTGTGTGTACGTGTGTGTGTGTACGTGTGTGTGTGTACGTGTGTGTATGTACGTGTGTGTATGTACGTGTGTGTGTACGTGTGTGTGTACGTGTGTGTACGTGTGTACGCGTGTGTTCGTGTGTGCGTGTGTACGTGTGTGTGTGTTTGTGTGTGTGTATATACATTTATATATACATGTATATATACATATATATACATATATATACATATATACATAAATATACATATATTCACACACACACACACACACACACACACACACACACACACACACATATATATACATATATATATATATATATATACATATGCATATCCACACATACATTTCTCTCAATATTTCCCCGCC
>BOPN01000593.1:436232-438732 GCA_017312705.2 Penaeus japonicus
TATATATATATATATATATACATAAATATATATACATAAATATACGAACGTGCATTTAACCCAGGAGAGAGAGGTGTGTATATACACACACACACACACACACATACACACACATCTGTTTCAATCTAGTTCATATATTTTCTTTGTATATCTTTCATCATATTATGATTGTAATGACTCTTACGGAGCCACTCTTTCGTCTTCTCGTATTTATTCAGAATAAGAACGTCGCGTCGCAAAATTCCACGATATTGGTATCATTGGATTTCTCTCACCCTCGACTATTTAGATATAGTGAGTGTGACCCGTGATTCGTCCACTATAACCCGCAATCTTGGTCCCGATAGGAGGGGAGGGCGTGAAGGAGACCAGGGAAATTGCGGGGTACACTATTAGTAATAATAGTAAGGTAATTGCATGTAGGTATGTCACTCAAACACTATAATGCTATCTGCATGAGCCAGAATACCCTTCGACCCCCCATGGGGAGTCTTGCGTGCCGTGTGCACAGCGATCCGCGGTTGCCTCCGCCATATCAATTAGTTTGTAAATAATTACTTCGTAGGCGCAGACCTCGATGAAGGTATCTTAAATGACATCGTGACCCGACAACCTACCAACATTACCTTGGCGTCAGTCTGCCCTGGGAGAGCTTCATTTTACTAACCTTGACCTCCCTTTTCCTATTCCTACTATCTACATCAGGATAGAGCCTCACCTTACCTGGGCGTCAGTCAGTCGTGGCGTCGCGCAGATCGCTTCACTCTCAAGTAAAATAATTCACGGTTCAGTGGGACCCCTGACACTTCACCATGATGACCGCAACTAACAAGCTTGATCATGCAAAGCCGCCACCCGCCGTGCGGCCCCTACAATTTCTTTTGTGGACCCCGTAGCTTCCTTTTTCCTCAGTATGGGAAAGTAGGCCCGTTAGTACGCTGGTCACTCACCAGAGGGCAACCCAGACACCTTGTTTGGTTACAATGGGATATAATGCGTCATCTACTGAAGGACATCGCTGGGGTTTGCAACGTACCATGTCAGTGCATTCCAGTCCACACTTCAGTAGTGACCTGCGGTGTAGGGGAAATTCCACGATTGTATAAGCAATCCTATGGGTTACACAAGCAGAAGCAGGAACGTAAAAATACATCCACGCAATTTAACTTAGCGGTGAGGGTTACATAGCTACTCTCGCCAGCAGTAGAACGTACGATATTTCATAATCACTGGTGATGTTTACATAAATGATATGGTAGCGATAACGCATGGTTGTGCACCAGTGTTACATAACTTGAGTAAGTAGCACGATCGTGCAGGTTCCAGGGCTAGGGCATCCGTTAACCCTAGGCAGAGTTAGTTAAGTCAAAGTAACTCCGAAAAGGGGGAGGTACAGGGGGTACGAAGACCCACCATAGCCAGAGGTAGCATCAGCCCTCAGTTAGGTTAGCTAGGTAGTTATCCCCATATAGTATTCGTGGCTTATGTTTCACATGACCTATCATTCATATTTACCACGCAATTTCCTTGGTCTCCTCCATGCCTTTCACTATTCAATTCAGCTCATGGAAGTTATGACTGAGGCACACTAAGCTCTTTGTAATATTGCTTACAGTCATTAAGTGATGCCTTCGATAACAACAGTCATTCACAGCTGATTGCTGTTTGGAATCCAACTAGAGAGAACCTCAGCTTGAAGAGCAAACAGGATCCAAGAAGAGGAAAAAATAGTGAATATTAGCCTTGTTTTGCCTGCCATGAAATCGTAAGAGAAACGACTATTTCTTCATGAACGATGATATACAGGAATAAGTTAAATGGAAGTGATCTTCAATAATCATCGCATATGTTGACGTTTATACTTTAACAGAAGTTCATAACATTTTTAAACTAGCGGTCAAATGAATTACTCTGGCACGTGAATAAACAGGTTTCGTTATTGAATTTAAAGGCGATCCATAATCGAGGTTTGCAAATAGTTCTTAGAAAAAAGAAAAAAAAAAAAAACGCGAATAAACATGAATTCAACCAAAAAATACTTCATAATTTAACTTTTAGCGTTCAATGAATATTGCTACTACTGTCAATACTATCAATACTGCCTTGATTTTTTTCATATGCTAAGCGTTTCTAGCTCTTACAAAAAACGAATTTGTTCAAAAATAAATAAGTAGACAAACAAAATGGTAGAAAATGGGCTAAAGAACACTGCGCTTAGGTCGAAGTGAGAGGCTTTAGGGTGTAAGACCGGGTAAGTAAAGTGGATGTTGGGGATTTGGAAAGTTTTGCATTATATGTATATTATATTTATATATATATATATATATATATATATATATATATATATATATATATATATATAATTTATCCATTTGTGTGTGTGTGTGTGTGTGTGTGTGTGTGAGTGAGTGAGTGAGTGAGTGAGTGAGTGAGTGAGTGAGTGAGTGAGTGAGTGAGTGAGTGAGTGTGTGTGTGTGTATGTGTGTGTGTACATATATCT
>BOPN01000593.1:443732-446232 GCA_017312705.2 Penaeus japonicus
ACTGCTCCTCAGGCTAAGGTTCTCTCTCGTTGGATTTAGAACAATTGTTCTTTTTTTTCCCTTTTTTTCGCTTTTTGGTTAGGGTTACTGTGGGTATGATTGGTTATAATCAGTTTTGGCAAGTATATTGTGTTACTGGTGTTTGATTATTACAAATTTCGCTGGTAGGTGGCAGTGCATTGCATCCTGAGAGTGCGTAACTTATATATATTTTTTTTCATATTCCACATTATCAGAAATTAGTAATATCCAAGCATATCCGGATATCTAAATATATCTAACTCTCCTTTATAGGGAACACCAGAATCACGTGCTGATCCTTATCTTTACATTCATTTCTTCATCTACTAATTATTATTTATTTATTTATTATTTTTTGTAGCGATGACGGTGTGTTGTGTTTATCTCATAAGGCTTTGTCTGGCGAGGCTCCCTTGCATGCCTTGCCTTTTTGCATTCCTTGTCGTCTATTGCTAAATGAGGATCACTTCCCCACGAACTCATGATTTCTTTATATTGCAACATTCCACCAAACCGATTGACTAGGGTTATCTCCGACAACTAGACATTCCTAGAAGTTCGCATTTTGTGGAGAGAGAGAGAGAGAGAGAGAGAGAGAGAGAGAGAGAGAGAATGCAACTTTATGAATTGAAATCCACTGTCAGAGAAATGCCTGGCGATGGAATTCCGAACCACGCAAAATGAGCTTCCAATTTCCTTGATCGCAAACTTCGACCAACTCCAACATATCAACTTTCGATGAGTTACTGAAGTAGTCCCGTCCACCTTAACCTAAAAGTTCTAATCTTTCAGACACTCGACATTCGACATTCTCTCATGGTCTATCGGCGAATGTGAGATTCTCCAGGAGACTCTAGGAGGAGTTGGTTGCACTCATTTTACTAAGTGGGTTTGCTATGAATTTATTTTCGTGGTATTCGGAGTACTTGCGGGAAACTACGTGGGAAGGAGGGGCAAGGGGGGGGGGAATGATTATTTCTTGGAGCTCCTGTGCTGGATTATTCGATATCTTAACTAGGTCTAAAGTATGTTCTGATTCTACTTGACTTGTAGTTTATGGGGATATCTCTTCCTTTTTTTTGCGTCTACTGAAGAAACTTCTCATTTTAAACTGTGGGCAAATCACCACTACAATCAACTTCGTGGCAATATAGTACATACACACACATATACACGCGCACACACACACACATCATCATCATCAGTGTCTTTACTTATTCTTTTCTTCGAAAATACTGCTCTAATTAGTTTACAAGTACAAGCCTGATACCACTATCCGTAAGAGAAGAATTCTTATACTATTTTGTTTCGGCTCTAAAGCACTTTAGTTAAAGCATATTCAACCTTATGACTTTTGATTTTTACACTGTTTTGTGAACATTCCATTATATTAATATAAAATTATGTAATGTGTTTACAGTTATGTGGATAATTCCCTTCAAATCAAGCAGGGGAATTATTCAATTGTTAGTTGTTTTGCTTTATTAACATTTCCCGTTCTCAGAAAGGGTTATTTACTCATGAATTTAAGTGATGACTATGTAAAATCACGAGATAAGTAGAAAATGATGAATAGAATATGAAAAAAACAAAGCAAGGTTAAGTTTATTTAATTCAAGTCTTCGGAAAAGATTTATGTAACCGATTTTCTCTTTTCTTTTATTTGTCAAATACACATTGTCCGATATCCGGTCGGATACCGGGTAGGTGAAAAAGTACCGGTATATTTCACACACATACACACACAAACACACACAAATATATATATATATATATATATATATATATATATATATTTATATGTATATGTATATATATATATATATATATATTTATATGTATATGTATATGTATATATATATATATATATATATATATATATATATATATATATATATGTATATGTATATATATGTATATATATATATATATATATATTTATGATATATATCTATATGTCTATATGTATATATATACATATATATGTGTATATTTCCAGATTTGTTAACAGACATAAATGTATTACACCAGCGATAACTGAAAAGAGCCACTAGAAAAACAACCATACCGACTTGCACATAAGATATTACAAGTAATCTTATTTGAACATACCAAAATTAAACATTAGTATCTCCTCCAGTGAATTCGGATATCAATCTGAATAAATTTCCAATAATTAAATTGTGCTGGTTGGAGACGCCAAGGAAAGGAAAATGAGGGTCACATTTAACCCTGCCTTTCCATTCCTTGGCTTCACGAGTGAGTCACCGGGAACGCCGCCATTTGCAAAAAAAAGTTTTGCCTCCAACGAATTTTCATTTTTTCTGATTGAAAATCGGTGATAACTCGATTTGTCGAACGAGTAAATATCTCTAGGCAAGTATCTATAGGTTAAAATGAAGGGAAATAATTGATGACTATGAGAGTGAGGAGAGCCACGACAAATTATTAATATTTTTTGTTGTTGATTCGAAGTTAT
>BOPN01000594.1:5000-12500 GCA_017312705.2 Penaeus japonicus
TTTGCGGGGTTTCTAAAATTAGACAAAAGTACATAACTACATAATGCATGGAAAATCAATGTAATACAAATAATATCAAAAAATCAAATTCAAACAAATTTATTTATTAATCAATAATACTCATAGCAGACAACTCAGATATAAAATGCATGTTATTAATCTTAACCATTTCCCAGAGAGACAGAGAGAGACAGACAGTTAAACCAGTGTACTTGAGGTAATTAGCCCTTGTACCAATCAATATAAAAGGTTTTTCTTAACAGAATTTTTAAAATATAATTGAGTGTCAATCCATAGCCCATTGAAGATAAAAAATAAATAAATTGATTCCTGAACTTTCAAGACTCCTTAATCTACTGTAATGATAATAACAATGGTTAAATAACTTTGTGCCCCTTTGGAAGGCTATAGTGACTGCAAACATGTTATGCAATTTAACATATCATAGCCTTTTTCTGTTGTGGCTATTTTTCATTAATGTTCTTGCTTTGATCTCAAATCTATGCAGTCATGGAAAGAAATCATAAAAAGACTCAACAAAGAAGATTAACATTGGGAAATATATCTGAGAACACACTTCAAAAAAACAACACACTTTGAAACTGCATAAGCACTGTGTTGACACAGCCAATGCACAAACTTAACTTTATTCTTTAAACAGTTGGCAAAAGGAAACTGCAAAATGAACGAACATTGGACAATTTTTCTTCTATGGTATATTAGACCTTTCCACAACTATTCCCTAAATCACATCTGAACTGCTGCTTGCTCACCACCCTTAACCTCTTGCCATCCATTTCATTTGTTCTTTTTTATCAAGCTGACTAGAATATACAAATATAAAGTAGAAGCACAAAATATTTATCTTCTATTGTCATTTCTAAATATGTATTAAAGGCCAAGTTCTCCACACTATACATGGTTAGTGTATAATGATGGAATATATAATTTGTGGTACATAATACTGTGAAGAGGTAATTAAATCCTGATTCTATATTTTGAGTTATTTCAGAAAAAAATGTTTCTACCAAACAAATCTGCACACACTTAGTTTTACACTACAATGCAAAATATAAAGAAAATTTCTTTTAAAAAAATAAGAGGAATATATAACTTTCTTATTGCACACTATGGCATTACAGGAACAAAGTAACTAAATCATCCAGTATGGTGATTTTCTTGAATGTGAAGATCACTCAGGGGGTCAATCAAAAAATGAATGACTCTCCCTTAAAAGTCCCCCAAGAGATTAATATCTTCAAAATTTCCTGTTTTTCCCTCCTGCTGTGGCTTGTTGTCATTGAGGGTGATGTCTGCCAATGGCTGGACAAGTTCTGCCTCAGTTGCTTCTGTTGCTCCCTCAGTGTCCAGCAATTCCTCATCATCCTCTTCACTCTGGATATATTTTAAGTTATCATTATTAAAGATAAAATATACTACAACAAAGTATCTGGAAGTCAGAGACTAAGGATCTATAATTCAGATATTTTTCCCAACCATTTCATGAATAAGCACTGGATATCCATAGTACCTGTAAGCTATCACTGCGATTATCTGACTGGAGAGTTGTTCCAATCATGTCCAGTTCAATTGGGAACCAATGCTTGTCATGCATAAGCTCCTGACATTGGCTGTGATATGAAGCAAGACCAGAAATCAGTCTAGTAAGCTGTTCAGTAAGGTGCTGGACATGTTTTGAATCTAGCAATTCTAATTTGACAAGGACATCAGATCTCAGTTTGGCAAACTTGCCCCTTGCTTCTTGGCGGCAGCGCAGAACCAATCTGAAGAGGAAGAACTTCTATCAGACCAGATATACACAACTATATAACAGATCTGAAAATTTATTAATCAATACATATATTCAACATTTACAAGTTTTTAAGATGTTATAACCAAAACAACTTGATTAAAACATTAACAAAGAAATGAATATGAAATATCATGATTGAAGAAAACTTCATAATGTTATTGTGATAAACCTAAAAAACTATAAACTCTTCAACTGTATGCACTGCAATTTTTGGTTCTTTTGCAATCAATATTGTAATCCTGACTTCTTCATGCTTACTACTTCCTCATTCCTACTGGGGGGCAATTACCAATTAAATCACAATATGGGTTCCATTTTAGTGAAATAAACATCAAACATTAATTAATTATAAATATAATTCTATATACATTTTAATTGCAACTAACCATACTTCATATATAATGGTTACTTTATGTGACTTATTCACAGCCACTACAGCAAGTTTGTTCATTTCTTGAATTCAAGTAATTATCTAAGAGTACAAGTTACTCACCGATACTCATAATTTCCAGTTTCCACCCTGTACAGAGGTTCCTGCAACTGAGCAAACTGCATCTCCTCATCATCCATTTCCTTCACTTTAAGGCAATAACTGAGGTATTCAAATTTAGTATCTGCATATCGTCTAATTGTCAATCTTGTGTCTGGAATCGCCTTGTGCAGATATGTGCCCAAGTCACTTAGGATCTGAAAATGTTTTTAGGGTAAACTAATAAATACAAAAACATGAAAAAACTCTTCCACACTCACACTCTGTCTGTCACTATCTTATTGTATCCATATAATTAATGATATTTAAAACATAACTATATTAAGATGGAATGCTGAATTTTGTTTTGTAATCTAAATGTAATAATAATAAAGCTTACAGGCTTCAGTCTCTTCAGCATCTGGATTCCGAACTTTTCCATCTGACGGTGGGCTTCACCAAACTGATTGAAAGCTTCATTTGCAGACTGCTGGAGTTCACGGACACCAATTTCACAGAAGATGTCACCAAATCCTGTCAAGTTCAATAATGTTAATATACTAAAGGTTTTCCAGTTTGACAGAAAGGAAGCATATAATATAACAAAATAAGAAAATATCAAGTACACCATCCTCTTTAATGTACTTTCATTATATCAACTCACTTTTATACACAATGCAGAGATCAAAGAAAGCCTTCAGTAATCTTTTAGTGTGGTCCATCAGTGACCTGTACATGTCTTCTGTTCTCTGAAGGTCATCTAGCTTCTTCACCAAAGAGTCATTGCACAAAATAGCCCTTGATAGGCCAAGGGCATCTGCAGTAGACGAAGACATGTTCTCCACTAGTCTGTGCTTTACCTTTTTCATGGCGATGTCCAAAGTTTTTCCTTGTTTTGGATCGGCATGTAACTTGTTGTACTGAATGGTAACAGTGCCCTGTTGAGAAAAAAATGTCCATAAATATCTGTTAAGCAATGCAGCTATATAAAGTTACTCTGATGTTTGCAATGCCTTTAAAAATATGAATCAAATCAACCCTTGTCTAAAATCCCTTTTCCAGCATACAGTATGTTGTATATAAAAATTGGAAGTCAATCTTTTTTTCACACAGGACAATCAACATATAGTTAAATAAAAATAAGACCTAAAGCATACCTCTGACCGCTGTATGAGCTGTGCGACCTCTTGCTTCGACTTCCCTTTCGCATTCACTCCATTCACCCCGGTGATCTCATCTCCACTCTGTAGGGTGCCATCTCGAGATGCTGCAGTGTTGTCAAAGACCTGCAGTGGAAGATCATGTTTGAGAGATTAGGTCATTCTTTCTTTTATATCTTTTAAAAAACTGTATAATACAACACATTATCATTTACCTAAGCAAATATAAGGACACCATATTTATCACAATACAAGGTAAGATTAAATGCAGTGAAATCCCTTAATGCGAGTTCATTATTCCTAAAAAATTGCCCTGACGTTTGAGACTAATAAATAAAATAAGATCACAGTATGCAATTACAAATAATTGTCTCAGAGTATTTTGAGTCCTGTAATGATACATAATTCATACTAACATAATCATAATCACATTTTAATATTGAACTTTCATATGGAAAGTTTAACGAACTGGTGAAAATATGTTGTGAGACAATGAAAAGCTCTAACTGTCCTAAAACTAATCAGCTATATTGCATAATCACTATATAGATTCTTGCCCTACCCATCAATTCCCATAAATAAAATGGACATGTAAAACTGTAAGTCATCTTTCTTTTTTTTTTCCTCTGACTAATGCCTTTTTTTTTAGCAATTGCAATTATTGCTGTGCCCTTAAACAAAATACAAGCAATATGACAGATAAAGACAATAGTCAACTGCCTATCATAAAATATTTAGACACCCGTAATTAGATACAAATATCAGGAGCTCATAAACTATAATCCCATTACTCTCTGTGACAGGCATGTATTGTGGGGTCTGATCACTTTCACATTGCATTTCTTCTTCTGTTAAAATCACAGGCTATAGGAAATATTTATTCCTTCAGTTATGATGCCCATCATACCAAAAGTTAATTAGTGTCACTTTGCAAATATATCATAAACAGACTAACATATCATACCATAAGTCTAAGAAGTAATAGAAAACACAAACATCTCAAGATGTTTGGGCCCATCCCCAAATGTTGATATAGAATGAGATAACTGCATTTTTCCTTATAGTATTTTACCATGCATAAGCGACTTCAAAAATAACCTTATAACACAAATCATAATCTTAAAATCTTTAAAAAAAAATAAAAATAAAGCAAATGTTACTTCCAAAATTACCTGTACAACATAGAGACAAGGACAGTATTTAGCTCCGCCACCAATACTAATGCCGATGAGGTTACTGTCATCTTTCTCAAGGTTGACACTGCCTGAGGTGACTGTCATACCCCTGGTAAATAATGTTAGTTAGTAGGTTGTTAGTAAATTGTCAGTAAAAAAAAAAAAATCATAAGCAAATACATGACAATTTGTTATGTGCATAATAGTAGATAGGTGCATCTTACATTTTTATTTTTTCTACCATTTCTCCAAACCCACAGCTCTAGTAATCTATTTCTAGCCTCTATAACAACTCTGTTTGATATTCTATTTTTAAGAAAATATGAAAATACAACTATCAACAACATTTAAACATTCAATTGCTACTTGAGAATATAACTGTAGATCTACAAGATAGGGGAATTATGATATACATGACTTACAATAACCAACACTCTAACAATAAGTAAAAACATGCAAGCTGTCCATGCATTATAAGCATTCAATATACAGAGCAAGAACAACATGAAAAAGCATGCAAGTAATCATTATCATCCTGTCTTTAGGTATATAGCCAGAAAGAAGAGAAGCAGGCCCAAGCATATCTAAAAGGGTGTGCTATTTAATATTTAAAGAAGCAAAAGTATCAAGGGAGAAAGACTTATAGTTTGACAAGTATACATTCCTCTCACAAGTGGCTGACTATCCATGAACTTGTGGAAATATATTTACCTGTCCCATTCTGGGGTCCTGTCTTTTCTTACTATTCTACTGTAAAATCTTAAGATCAGAGGATCTATTTTTCTTTATGCATAATGTACAAGGTGTGTATGCATGTGTTAATTTTAGAGTTCTATGGCAAAACCCTTCAGGATGCACAATTCATATCAAAATTCCATTTGCTTTCATTTATAGTTCTTCAGTAATTGCAATATAAAGAAATGCCATAATCTCAATAATAATAAACTCTGTAAAATATTGATTTTCTGACCCCGAGACAGAGCAGCATTCACTCAGATATTTAGTGAAAGCCAAAAATGGGTATTGTGGTTCAGACAACTTCAACAAGATGGAAATACATAATTTCTAAGAGAAATGATCTGACTTTTAGTCATACTAACTCAAACTGAAAATATGACATAAAATGTAGATTCTATGAGTCTGAAAATATGTAAATACACAAATAACAAAGACGTGCTTTGGGGAACTACTAGAAGATTTCACAAGAGATCTTTTTCCGAATCTTAAACTTTAAGTGAATTTTAAAAGCAATGTATTTTTCATACTAAAATTATGAGTAAGCATTCCTTCAACAATTCTTATTCACAATAACTAATGCATTCATTAGTTAGCTATCTGTAGAGAATATAAAAACTTCACATAACAAGGAAAAAAAATCCATCTAAGGGATGTTTGTATACAATTTCAATTTAAGTAGGAGTAATCTAAGGATTACTCCTAAATAAACCAGGGCTAAAAAACATATCTTACACATCAAAGATTATTGTCAACCTACAGGAAATATCAAATATAAAAAAAAATAACTATACTTATGTTACAAATCTTAGAATGTGATCATGTTCAAGTTGTCTGAGCCAATAATAAATTCCAATCTTTGTCATGTTAACCCCATCTGAAGCAGAGTAACCTCTATAGTATTTCTTAGTTTAAACTTAGGGTGGCAATATAGGGGACTGAAGCCAGACTCCTCTTGTGCAAAAAACACACACAATCCCTTCCTTACAAAGGGATACCAACACAGGGACAGCAATGCGCAGTAGCATTTGGGAAGTCACACATACTGAGCTTAAACATAAGGGGGCGAACCTGATGTGTTACAGATTAAATCACCACACAGTACCAAACATGTTGGTCCCAGGCATGGCTATTTGCAGCCAGTACAACCACACAGCAAGCACTGGTGAAGGTAGAGAGGTATTAAAAAGAAAGTTCTCAAGTCTAAAATTTTACCAATGGTTTACTGTAAGTTCCATCATACAGAGTTTATGGTATTTTTGGATGTGGCGACAACAAATAAACAATCACAAAGTCACCAAATCTGCTTAAACAGTTACTGCTTGACCATACTTGTCTTTTCAAGTCTTTTGGGTCTCTAAATACCTACTGCACAAACGAATTCTGGAAGGGGTTAAGAAAGGCCAAATCTTCATATGACAGATGTTAGATCAGATTGGTTGAATCAAGAATTTAAGGATTCAAAGATGCTTCCGATTAATGATGTTAGTATAACAAGAAATGGAATTTGTTTTGAAAAAAAAAATAATAATAATAATAATAACAATAATAAATTAATATAAAAAACATCAACCATATATGGGTATCTGAAAAAATATAAATATAAAAAAATCTGATCACTGATCTATCACCAACTCTTAAAACATACTACTATATTCCTAATGCAGAGCTGGCAAACCAGACTGACATAATACTTGGCCTTCTACAAGATGTAAAAATCCTCTACAAAACCATTCTTCCAATTGGATTCCTTGCAATTTTACTTACATCTTGTTTTCCATACGAAATCCAAACAAAAATCTCTCTTTTTCATTACATTCCTCCTCTTCTTCCTCCTTAATCTCATCATCACCATCCTTAGATCCTTTCCCATCCTCTCTTTCCTCTTTGGGTCTTGGGAAGCAAGGAAGAGAGAAGAGCAAGCAGACAGAATGAGACAACACAGCATCGTCAACCACTAACCAAGGAATGTACTATTGCTATTTGTTTGACAGGTATAAAAAATTTAAATTAATTTTAGTTTTGCTTTAAATAACCAAAGGTATATCACACCATATGACTTTAAATTTATTCTTTATATCTGTCTATAACATCAAGATTAATATTTCATTGAAAAAATAAAGAAAGTATGAACAAAGAACTTTTAGT
>BOPN01000594.1:22500-25000 GCA_017312705.2 Penaeus japonicus
CCAAAAAATGATAAATCCTTTCATTTGGTTTAAAATTTTAAAAAATATATAAATAATAAAGGGATAGTTTAGTGCTTCTAGTCTGGGAAAGATATCTACATATTATTTTACATACAATGTCAGAATAATGTCAAATAAAACTCATGAATGACAGACTAACATAGTGGTCCTCAAATCATGCAATATTACATAATACATCTTTAACAATGGATCTTTTACATTGACAATCTCACTTGCTCTCTTACAATTGCACATGCTATACAATAGCAAAAAGAGCTTTTCCCTTAGATATAAAATCACACTTGAAATCCATTCTCCCTTCCCTTATCTCCCACAGCAAGCAACACAGCTTCCTTCACATCAGTATGTATGATTTTCCTATTGTTCCAACTACTTTGCTTTACTATGATTTCATCATTGCATTTTCCCCCTTAAAATAGTTCTTGCATAAATGGAGGTCTACCTTCATACATCTCAAAGGATGAATAAAATATTTGGAAAAGATCAAGGTCTACAATAAAAATAATACTGTTATAATGTATAAGGTCTCATGCCTGTGGTAGTACAGTTTTAATCAGGTCAAGTACTTTAATCAAATGATGTAATGAAAGCATTATAACACAAAGCTGTTCTTAGCAATGCTATATCAAATGAGCAACATCTTAATGGACCATCAATTTAGCTACACACTTGTTATTCTCAAGAATTTGTGCAAAAAACATTTAAACATATAAATTAAATATTTTCTCATAATGTTAACAATGTAAGAGGTCTTATGACAAATCCTTGAAAAAATTTTAATTGCAATTTACCACTACATACAATAGTAAGGAAATTCTATGCACTGTCACCGAGTCTCAATTTCAAGGAAGATAAGGTATAAGGGTTGGTTTCAACAAGATCTTTAAAAACCTAATATTATTTCTAAAATCTGAAACATATCTATGATTAACCCTATGATGACGGTGCATCACACTCGTGTGACACAGCCAAACTCCCGGTGCCGGGGCGTCATGCCAGTGTGATGATTTCTATGCAATATTGCAATCGCCCAGCATAGGGGTTTTCGCGTAGCGCATGCCCCGTCGGGAAAGGGTTAATGTAACTAACAAACATGCACTCCTATCACAGGCTGGCACAATACTTGCCATGGCAATTATGTCTCTCAGTACTTGGCATAGGCCAACACGCCACTATCCACAGTCTAGCAAGATAAGGCTTGTTGACCACACTGGCACATCACAAAAAAATGAGGATCCACTTCAGGCTCTATCTTACCCTGCATGGAAGCCACAAAATCACTTGAAACTTTGCTACTACTGGGCTAGACCATAGATTTTAAGCCTTCAAGGATAGATCACAGCAAGTTTCTATATAATTATATGAAAAAGGTCAAGTTTTGAAAGCCACTGTGGGGCACTTTAGTAACATTTAATTCATGATATATATCTTATCATATACTGTGTAGGGGCAAAAAGTCCATTGTTCTCAAATTTTACTAAACTGGTGCTTTTAATGCAAGCATGCATATGGGCAAATGTACTAAAACAAATATATGTGAAAAGTAAAAATCTGAGGTGTGCATTATCAATTAAATAGCATAATGCAAATAGTCAACTTAAATATCTGCAAAATAATTCAAAATTGGAAAGCAAAAAGAAATTTTGCATCCTGCAGAGTACTTCTATAAAGCATGACTAACAAATCAATTAAAAAGTCCTTCTGCACAACTCAATACATGAAACACAACGTTAGAAATTAACATATAGAAAGGACAACGATGACACTTATTTTCCATGTATACACCTATCTATCTCTTTGGCAAGAATTTTTGGAGATTGCACAGAATACGAAAACAGTCAGCAATATGTATTTCTACACATCAAACCTAATTTCACGGTTTATGGAACAATATTTTCCTGCCTAATACACTCCTGTATAAAGAAATGTCAAAGAACATAAATCTAAGTGAACATAGCCAGATTTTCTGACTGTGTACTCTATGAAATATATATATTTTATCTTATTTGTAAATTTTAGTAAAATGGAACTAAAAATATATTCAAGACCTACACATTAAATATTAAATTGTGGACAGCGAAAGATATCAAACATATTCTTTACAAATAACTGACATGATTAAGGAATGGCCATAAAACATAATTCCACAGAGTAAAGATCAATCTTAGAAAAAGCAACTCAGCACAGTAACGACAAGCAAAATTCAACAGATTTTGTCAGCCTGTCAGTGGAGTATCCAACTTCTGTTTTACTATGTATTAAAAAATGATGATGACATTATCTGTATGTCTAAAGTAACTCTTCTTGTGCATCATACCTACTGAAGCAATGTTTAATTACATTTGATGCTATAATCTGAGAGGGCTCCCTAGCATCACCATAGATAAAAGATTAACAGATAAGAGAAAATCAAAGTGTAATATGCATATGAGACATTTGTGAAAAAGAAATGCCGCTTACCAAAACTCATGAATAAGGT
>BOPN01000594.1:35000-42500 GCA_017312705.2 Penaeus japonicus
AAGGATGCATATGATAGTAATAAAGCTGCAGCTAGGAAGTTGAAAAAACAGCTATTAGAAGATGATGTATCTTGTAGTAATAATGCTTCCAAAAGGAAAAAAAGTGATACTAGGGAAATTGTGAGTGGTGAGGAAATGATTGATGATGAAATAGATGTTAAGAAAAGGAAGTTGAGTGAAGAGGAAAATTCAGTGGGTGTGTGTAATAAGGACACTATGAATAATGCAGAAAAAAATTATGAGAATAAAGGAAGTGAAGTAATTGGAACAGATGGGGAGAAGAAAGAAACTGAGGTAAGTGAAACTGATGGAGAGAAGAAAGTTAGTGAAGTAGGTGAAAGTGATGGTGAGAAGAAAGAAAGTGAAGTAACTGAAAGTGATGGCGATAAGAAAGAACATGAAGTAACTGAAAATGATGGCGAGAAGAAAGAAAGTGAAGTAATTGAAACAAATGACAAGAAGGAAAGTGAAATACCTGAAACAGATGGTCATGTGAAAGAAAGTGGCTCAATTGAAACTGATGGTAAAAGTGATGACTTGAAGGAAGATGTTGAAATTGTAAATCATGAAGAGCAAAAGATGGTAGAAGTTTAGAAAACAGAATGACAGATTCACAATATTCAGATAATGGAATGTAAGGAGATTCTGGAAAAGATAACTGACAAGGAACAAGAATGGTGATTTTAATTGTTCCTGATTATGTTCAGCGACAGCATAATGCATATTAGTATAAGATAAAATAATTTAGTATCATATCGATATAAAAAAATACTTGTTTTATGTGTACTCAGAGGGCTACCATATGCAGAATGTGTCATGAATTTCATACTCTTTATTTTACTTTTGTAATATTATTACTTTTCAAAGAAATGTAAAATTCAGCTTTAATATTATTTTTTCCCAAACTCTTTTGTATACAGTTCTTAGATTAAAACTAGCAAAAGGCACTTTTGTTAGGATTCAGTAATTATATGACTTTGTTCTTTTTGACAGAAGAAACCTTTATTGCCAAAATGTTTATATATACACATGATGTTATAAATCAATCTCCCTTTTGTTGAATAAATCTTTAAAACTGCAATTTCATTTATATTTTTCCTTTCCATTATTTAACTGATGGAGCTGAATAAGTAACAGAAGTCCATTAACCCATTGCGGAACGGGGATAGATTTGCATACCTAGTTCCCAGGATTGGTTTTATTTCAGAGCAAGGCAGCTCGAAGCATCATAATTTGAATCTTCCCACTCTCTTTCAGTCACTCATTATAAAACTAAAGCCATTTTAGTGTTTTATTGTGTTTTAGAGACTTATATATGCCATATGACAGGCTCTATCAAGGCTACAGTTGACTAAAATTGTAGTATATGGTCCATATCAGCTCATTATTTTCTTTATACTAAGTATGATAGAAGTATTGCTTTCTTATGGGAGGGCAAAAAGCAATTTTTTTTGTATTGTGCTGGCATGAACGAATACGAAACATATAACCACCTACAATGAAGATAACATGAAGAGGTAGGGAAGAGGAAGGAAACCTGTCTTATGACTGTGAGTGCCACTGTAAAAGGCATCCCTATTGGCACAGGAGCACATTTTAGACACTGGGTATAGTTTGAATCAACTTCCTCATCTCGTTTTGTCTGCATATCCTTCATCTGCTGTACTTTACAGCAAGAAGTCGTCAAATTGCTGTGTGCCATAGCTCTCTAAAGATAGTGCTTGCTAGAGACCGTAGATGGGTGCCATTCAAGGCTCTCTCTCTTATTGGTGCTAGAAGTGGTGCCAACTAGGTTTTGGAAGTTAGGTTTGCTCAATATTATGCTAATTATAGTAATTGTGACTGCAATTGCCATCATCACTCACTGCTTACTCATAGCACAATAAAATAGCACAATGGTCCAAAATCCCTGAATGTCATGTATGTCATGACACCTGTTGGCAGGCCAAAACTCCTGTGTTATGTATGTCATGACACCCATCTGCAATGGGTTAAAATGGTGAGTTAGTTTTAGGAAAGGGCATCAAACTCTTCTGATTGATTTGGTATTTTAGTTTTAACCCTCTCTGGACGGGTGGTACACTAGGTACCGCTCATTCAAGGGCCCGGTTGCCGGGTGGCACCATATGGTGCCAGTCATTTAATTGATTTAGGCCTAAGTGTTTGAGAGCCCCGGCATTGTGACATGCAAGGCTGGAATGCCTCTGTCGTGATTGGGTTAATTTCTTAATTTTATCCTTATTTTAAATTCACTATCCATTCAAACTTATTTTTGCAGATTCATACAAGTTTGTTGATCCACACACCCTCCCTTTTTAACTTTTACAGATGATGAGTAAATAAGTAATACGTAAATCATAAATATAATGAATGGAACTAAGTGACACAAGGGTAATTAGGAGATGATTGCTTTTCTCCTGGCAGTAACCTTGTGTAACAAAGGATTGAACCCTTTCTTCCTTCTTAACCCTCTCTGGACGGGTGGTACAGTACTGTACCGCTCATTCAAAAGCCCAGTGGCCGGGCGGCACAGTATTGTGCCAGCCATTTAATTGATTTAGGCCTAATAATTTGAAAGCCCCGGCATTGTGACATTCAAGGCTAGAATGCCCCCGTTGTGAATGGGTTAAAGGTGATGTGAAACCAATAAAAAATGTAGTTAACTACCCTGGGCTAGGGTTATATTAAATCACCATAAGAGTAAATATAGAAAAGAGTGGATTTCATTAAGGATGAAAAAAATAAGAGTCATCTAAAACAAAACTATGTGTAGAGAGTATTAACTTTTTATTTTCAACTGATAGGGTTTGCCACACTTTTTGAATATGTGATGGAATTATTATTTTTGTAGTTAAGCAGAAGAAAAGTTCATATAATATATATAAATATTACAAGTTCAGTACTTATTCCCTTCTGTACAGATGTAGCAACTCTACCAAGAGATGACCGAACAGGACTCAACCAAAGAGAAATAGTATCCTCCATTATAAGGAATGCTTGGTCTGCAGCACAGAAATGGACAATAGCAAGGAAGGCTGGAGGATTAGAGCTAAAAAGAGTGGCAGATGCAGTTGTTAATGCTGGTAGCCAGGATGAACTGAAACCAGAGATTCACCAAACTGCCTTACAGCTCAAGTCTTCAGTTAGCAAAATGGTAATGAAGATTTGATTAACTAAGCATTACTTCAGTTTATTGTAATAAAATGGATTCTTATTTGATTGGCTAAAAATGAATAGGGAAAGTTCCATTGCAGTTTATTAATGTACTATTTATTTTTCCTGCTAGCAAGCATGTGTTAGAATACTGGATGACTTACTAGAAGAGATGAAGAAGTTACAGAACTTATACTGTAAGGATGGTGATTACCCACTTTTTTCAACTCTCACACTTGGACAAATGGGTAAGACCTAGAGAGTGTATATAAGTAGATGAAAAAATAAATAACATACTTACACACAAGCATGCAACCATGCACACACACACATGCACACAGGCATGACCCCCCCCCCCCCCCACACACACACACTCACACTCACTCTCACACATGTGGGACCTCCATGCTGGATTTTATTTGTAGTTTATTTATACTTATGAAAATTAACATCAAGCATATTTATCAGTGCCCATGTAAATTATGACATTATTTTAGCTTTTCTTCCCATATGATTTCCCCAATTAATGATCATCTTTAATTTCAGTGTCTGTGCTTGAAAGTGTGTGTGAAGACTACAAGAAGGAAACAGAGGTGAAGGCAGGAGTATGTGCCCCATTACCCTTCACAAACTCGCCCGACACACTCAGCACTGTTATCACTCTTTGGTCACATCATGCTCATGTTGTTACCCATCAGTATCCTCTTAAACTTATGCTTAGGGAAACCCAACAGTTGTAAATTCTGATACTCTTTGGTAACTGCACTTGGTATTTCAAGAAATTGGATTTAATCCAGTGGCACTCTGTTCTTATTGTGTGCTTGAATATACTGTTTGATCAGTGTTGCTGCTAGTATCATATGTATAAATATTATAATGCAACTACACTGATATTTCTCATAATCACATGACCATTCATTGGACTCCTTGCCTTGAAAAAATATTTTTAATAATCTCATAACACACTTTTCTAATGAACTCAATATTTGATATTAATTATAAGTGCAAACTTTATTATTAGATGGACTACCTATTACCTTTCCATATATTTCAGCTGTTTTACTTTTACAATGAATAAAATGCCATGAAGACACTAGTAAAATAAAGAAGTACTAGATAACTGGTTAAAAATAGTGTAATAAGATTCTTTAATTTTGTGCAAATGATTTGTGACACCAATGTAAAATATAGATTGCTTCATGCAGGGAAAGTAAAATTATTAGAAAGTTTAATGGTATATTAAAATACATATATCTGTGAAAATATAACATTTTAAAAAGAAAAGGTTGTAAAATAAGTTAATAAAATGGACTAGATTATGAAATAAAACCATGTTCAATTAACTCAAAACCTTTTATATTTCCTTTATATACTTGTTAGTTTGATAATTTTGAACACTTTTTAGGCAACTCCTCATCACTATCAGATAACTCCTGAAAATCTTGTGGTATATACATCTCACATTTAATCTTGTCATAACTTATTTTTTCAAATCTACTCTTCACATTTGTATTCTTAATGTTAGCTAACTCTCTATCAGCATCAAGCTCCCAGGCTCTCTTGCATAAACCTTTACGGAAAATCATACCATGAAAATGTGTCAGTTTTTCATATTTTACCCTGGAAAACCCAAGAAATCCTAGAGTAATTTTCCATAATTTATAAAGATGCACATTTGCATTCTGATGTTTACTATCAGGAGTTACAATGCACAGAAGTCCATTTAGCCTGAGGAGATCATAAGCTTTTTTACAACAGATAAATCTCTGCTTGGGTGACGGTATATACTCAAGCAGCAGACAAAACACTACAACATCAAAAGACTCTTTCCTTAAACATCTTATTACGACACTTCTGTCATTTTTCTTGTTGATTTCCACACTATCATTATCTTTCATATTTGAGTCACCTTCACTTCTGCTGATGCTTGTTACATCATCAGTTGGTTGTAAGTCTGTGTCTGTCTTTTCATTTGATTTGTTGTTTGGCCTGATTTTCTGTTCTTTTGCCGGCGAGTTTATCAACACATCCTCATCATTCTTAGCACTCTCTATAGCTGTTTGCTGAGTCTCTAATGAAGATTCTCTCTCCCTTATTTCATCTGAATTCTTATCTCCTTCATCTTTTGACACTGTTGCCTCCTCAATAAGTTCCACAGCAAGAAAATCACATTGTTTAACAGACTGGAATTTAAATAAATACGTAAGTTCAGAACATCAATTATTGTTTGTGTAAATGTCATTTTATATAATAATTAATGAAATTTATGGTGGAGATACTTACTGGCTGAGCTGGATACAAATCAATTGCAGTTACATCATAATGTTCATATACAGAGAAAGGGTTGTAGCAGCTGCCAACATCTAACAGTTGTAATTTATTATGTTCTCTGAAAATAATAAAAATTGTATTTATAATTATTAACCCAATGACGACGGTGCGTCACACCCGTGTGACACAGCCAAAAACTCCCGTGCCGGGGCGTCATGCGAGTGACGATTTCAATGCAATATTGCAATCGCCCGGCATATGGGACTTCGCGTAGAAAGTGCACCCGTCGGGAAAGGGTTAATATTAACCCTCTCTGGACGGGTGGTACACTACTGTACCGCTCATGCAAAAGCCCAGTGGCTGGGTGGCACCATATGGTGCCAGTCATTTAATTGATTTAGGCCTAAGCGTTCGAAAGCCCCGGCATTGTGACATGCAAGGCTGGAATGCCCCCGTCGTGAGTGGGTTAATAAATGTGATATATAAAACAAGAAAATAATACATTTCTATTTCTCAATTTCATGCAAATATAATGTGTGAAATAAATATATTACTTCTGAATACAAGACTCCGAAGAATCACACTCCATTCCTAATCCTAGGTGTGTTAATTTACGGAGTTCTTTTTGAGTTACACGTGTCATATCTCCTTTTCGGTAATACTGTATTATAGCATTGTTGACCCATGAAACACGAGAAGTGTTGATCTGTTGGGAGAAAATAAAATGCTGGTATTTAAACTTTAATAAAACAAACAGAACAGTAACTTGCCCTATATATCTCATGTATAGGGCAAATCTCATATATAATAATTATAAGAAACACTCCTAAGTACACCATGTAATTACTTGCTGTGTAGATTCCCAGTGGTTGGTAGCGAGACTATGCATTGCACTGGCATAAGTACGTAACACATCCTCATGCTGGATGTGATCTTTCCAAACTTTAGCTTCATCTTCACCTGTGAACATCAAAAAATCTTTAGCCAAGTTTATCACTACTCAAGAATAGCAACTGTGCTTTTCATATTTTTAGAGCTCCTCATGGAGAATAAATATTTTAAGTTTAATTAGATGTAGAAAGACTTCAAGTACAGTAGATGATATTATATTTGACCCCCCACCCCAAGTTATCCTGGAAAGAGATATGTGATGTCATTCCTAGGAAATGATTTAAAACTAATCACAACCTAATTGCTATAAAACAGTCCTTTGTTGACAATGTTTCTTCTTAAATATAGAATAAGCAACTAAATTATTTTACAAGCCATCCTTTAACTTCTTCAGAGGCCAAAGTTTCACTTGAATAAGTCTTGTTTGAATATTACTTTATGCAATACTTCTGAATTGTTTTGCAGTGTGACTGAATCCCGTGTAATATTGGTCTTGTTCAATGAGTTAAGCTTGACTATTTCAATTAAGCCAGCCATATGCCATCACAAAGAACTATGAATTGAATATGAATATCAACACTTGCTGGAATAATATACTCATTTTAAGTATAAATATTGGCTTAGGAAAACAGTGGCTACCAACAGTAATTTTGACATGAATAATTATTTGAGTGATCAACTAATTGCATGTAATCATGTGGTGTTGCCTTGAACATGGTATTTTTGGTTTTCAATTTGCCTGGGAGTATGTTCAGTCATGTGAAATACATTCTTGGCATCCAATTACTGAAAAAGCAAGGTTTTGTTGACAGTTGGTAATCTATCCATGATTTTTTCCCATTCATATGTCTGAAGTTACACAGTATAATGGCTTTTGTAAGATCACCTAGTCATCCATGAATAACCAACTGTCAACAAAGTGGCTTTTTCAATAGTGGTAACCATGTCCAAATGGGAGATTTATTGGGTGTAAGCTACCACTGTTCACAGGTGTCATTGACTCTGGGCTCGGTAGGCATACTTCCTGCATACCTTTCAGAGTAGGTCCATGACTGGTAATCCAAAGTGAATTCTGAACAGGATCATGTAAATTCAATGTTTAGAATACCTTCAAAGACAATTCAACGTTAAGTTAGTGTTAATGAACATCAAGTATGGCATAAAAAGACTTCTGTGGTTGCATGT
>BOPN01000594.1:55000-70000 GCA_017312705.2 Penaeus japonicus
GTAACCCTATAATTTCAGGAAGTGCCAGGTTATGCCATTCTAGTTGCTTGCATCCATGAGAATGCTCAGTCAATGACTACATCACCAGAGGTGCAAAAAGCTGCCTTGAATGTTCTTATTAACTGCCTTTGTGCACCCATCCATAGGGTAAGTATCTGTTTGTAATTTCACATTCCTCTGTTAATGAGGTAATAGTTGAAGATGGGCAGATTAATTTGTAATGTGTCAATGTAGAAGGTCATGGAATTGTGACTATGTACATTTATTGCACTACTAAACTATTAATCTATGTTTCATCCCCTAGCCTGGAAACAGTTTAGTAAGATATAGCACTTCCTCTACTCCTGGAGGCAGTAAAAAGAAGTCTGCCATTGGGGAGGATGTTATCAACAAGTCATGGGACTGTGTGAGAACTAGTAATGGTATCATGGTAAGTGAAGACTTTTAGAATATGCATTTTGTACATATCATAAATGCCATTGTTTTTGTCCAGTTTATCGTAAGAAAAATTATGTTTATTGATATTGAATTTTCTGGTATTATGCTAGTGTTATGATATTATGATGATAGTATGTCTTGCAGCATCTTTACCATCATATCTTTTTATATACAGTTTGTACAACTACTAAAAGAAAAAAAATTCTTTTGAATATTACAGTACTTGTTAAATGTACTGCATAAGAAGATGCCAATCACAGATGCAGATTGCATTAGAGGCCTTGCTTGTCGAGCTTTAGTTGGACTTTCTAGGAATGACACAGCACGTCAGATCATGAGCAAACTACCCATCTTCACATCTGGACAACTACAGTGTAAGTAAATTTGAACACTTGGGTACTGTTTGCTGTTAGATGTTGAATTAGTTCTCTCTATTACTGGGTGGAGAGAAGTATCAGGATATTGAACTATTAAACAAATATGTGACAAGTATCCAGTGTACTTTTTTTTCACGTAAAAGTACTAATTTATTATATTTATTTTTCAAGTGTTGATGAAGGAACCAATTCTACAAGACAAAAGAATGGAACATGTGAAGTTCCAACGGCATGCCCTGGAACTCATAAAGGCTGTCTCAGGCCATGCTAAGCATGAAGGTGATGCTTCAACAGATGTGTCCATGCAGAGTATACATAGGGTAAGTTTGTAAATTGTAATTTCTTTAATCACTTGCAGTAGCACAGTTTCTGCCTCTTCTCTTTCTTCCACCTCCTACTCCTCCAATTCCTCCTCTTCAGAAAATGGTTTTCAGGTAATGTTTTTTCTAAGGCTCCTCAAACAGACAAATTTTTCTGTGAATGTGTATTCTTATTTGATATTGGTTTCTTTATGTGAGTAATAGTTATATGATTTTGTAGTAAACATTTAATGGATTATTTATTTTTACAGGCAGATGTTGTGGCACAAACAAGAATTAACTACAATAAGAAACAGTTACTGCAGCTAATCCAGTCCCACTTGGTCAATGAAGGTTACGAATCTGTAGCAACAGCACTGCAACAAGCAGCTCATCTTCCCCCTATACCAGCCATCATACCCCACACACCCATGGGCCCTCCCTCGAGAAACATGGTTACTCCACCTCCATCATCTAGAGCGGTATAAATTTTGTCAGCTTTTCACTGTGTGCAAATAACAAGTCTTGTTTTCATTTTTTTGCAGTGTTATAAATAGAAATTACAATGTATTTATTACTTGCGAATTCTTGTCAACTCATTTGTTTTCTCACAAACAGCATCGGCTGCTAGGGAGTGGTCCAACAAGGCATCTTTTCAATTCAGCTTTGTGTAAAAGTGCCTCAACTTCTAGTAGCACAGCCTCTATAGGGACAGTACCTCCCTCAACACCTTCTCCTCCACCTGTGGCCAGTCCATCAAATGTTGCCAATGCGTCTAGTCCAATTCCATTACATATTAAGATTAACAGGTAAGCTTTTTTATTTACTTTTATATGTGCTCATTGTTGTTGAATTTGGGATGAGATAATCTGATTTTTAGTGGGAGTGTATTGAAGTAAATTTGTCTTTTTCAGGTCAAACAAGAGAGAGAATAGAATTGCAAACTCAACAGCAACATCTGCCAGTAGTATATGTCACTTCAGCAAAAGTGAAATGCCTTCTGTACCAAATAGTCAAAGCAGTATCGCAAGTATAACAAATAATCCTCTAGCTTCCCCAATAGTGATGAACACAGGATTGTCAAATGAACCTACCATAACCTTGGACAGAATTGTTACTGAATATCTGATGAACCAACATGCACTTTGCAAGAATCCAGTTGTTACATGTCCAACTTTTGACCTGTTTCAGTAAGTGATTTTAAGAAAAATATTGTGTCATTGTGCTTTTACAACTGAATTCTAATAGGCTGGTATATGCTGCATATTTATCACATTATTTTTAATGTTTTATAATAACTGTATATGTATAATATCCAACAAATGATTAGTATTTTACATAATTTTACAGTATTATTTGAATATTGATAAAAATGTGAATTTTAACTTACAGGCCACATAGATGTCCAGAACCAAGATCTTTGCGTGCCCCACCAACCAATTTCACTATGCGTTACGCCAAAAGACCATATAACGTACCCTTCACTGGCTTAGAAGGTTCATCCAATAACCGCAAATTCATCTACAGTAGATATCGACCAACACAGACTTTTAGGCCAAGCGAAGATGATGATATCTTTTTATGTTGCGAGTTTTCTGTAAGTATTACTTACCCCTTCTCTGTTTATATTGTATGAAAATTGTATTGTATGATTATTTTTATGGTAAATATAAAAGAATTACACAAGTGTATTTACTTTGCTAGGTTGATTAAATTCATACTATTTATACACATAAAAAGAAACAAATTGAAAGTCCTTCAGGATACAGTAAAACCAGGGACCTAGAGTTTAAACTATAGTTCATTAAAGTGTGGTGACTACTCTAGCGTGGTTTAATCCCTGTATTTTCACCCAACTTATTTTTGCTAGCTCATTCACTATGAATCCAAAATTTATAAACAAGTCATCACACCACACATAGAGATGGAATCACATGCAGAGCTGACCTATCGTCATATACACTAAACATCAAAACTATATACTTGAGTTATTATGCTTTGATTTCCCAGAGGAAACATATGTAGTGGGAATGGTGCACTGAAAGTAGACCTATCATAGAGGTTGCATGAATTTGTTTCAATGTTAAAAGTTGCTTCATTTTTAGGGTCTAATGCTATGTATTTGGTTTGGAAACAATTTCATAGTTGATTTTGTCTCTTTTTTTCCAGCCTGATGACCAGTTTATCATTGTAGGAACAACTCGAGGAGAAGTCAGATTATTCAGTAAAAGTGGAAATGTAAGTGTTGTGTCTTGCTTGTTTTAGCTGATCAGTAATAAATGTGAAGTTATTCTTTTTTGGTGGCATACTCATAATTCATTTTTTTTTCTTTGTAGGAGGAAGGAGTGTACACAGTTCATCAGGGGGCAGTTTCAAGTCTAGTTCAGCATGGCACAGGGTCAATGCTTTTAACATCATGTACAGCAGTCCATGAGACATCCCTTTGGAGCATTAGTGACCTCTTTGACCTAAAGTAGGTGTAATATACAATTCAGTTTTACTATTCAAGATTTTGTGTTTGCTGTCTTTATTGTAGTTCCCATGCTGAAGTTATAAAATCAGTAAGGCAAAAAATCCTCTTTAGATTAGGAGTTGGTTTGGAAGTGAATATAATTAGATGTAAACCTGTGCTTGCTTGATAACCTTTATATGTAATTTGTGTTTTAAACTGCATTTTGTGTTAATGTAAACATACAGAATCAGGCAAGTTTCTCATTCACTAGGGACCTGATTCAATGGTTATCAATTATACATAAAAATTTTAATGCAATGTTGAATTGAATGTATAACTGTTTGATTGTGTGATTATCATAATGTTCGTAATTAATTTGAGCTTCTCTAAGTATACCATATGTTTTCAGATACACACTTTATGAGTGCCACCATGCAGATTTCAGTAATGCTCAAGACAAGATAATTGGGACCAATGACCAAACGGCAAGGGTAAGATATCTCAAGAATATTCATGCAATATCAGATTATAAAGGACGATTTAAGGTTCTCTAGGTTGTAGGTATTTAACCTTAATTCTCCGGATGGTGTGCAGTGATGACGTCACCTTCTTGGCCCAAACTCTGGTTGTCATGTCAGGTGATGGCACCTTGATGCCGGGCGTCATAAGATAAGATAAGACCCCAGAATGAGTTCAAGCCTATACGGTAGCCTCCCGGAAATGCATCGCGCGCCAGTTATCAACGTCCTAGAGCATTTGGGTTAAGATATATACATATATACATATTTACACACACACACACACACATACACACACACACACACACACACACACACACACACACACACACACACACACACACACACACACACACACACACACATACACATACACACACATATACACATACACACACATATACACATACACACATATATACACATACACACATATATACACATACACACATATATACACATACACACATATATACACATACACACATACATACACACACACACACACACACACACACACACACACACACACACACACACACACACACACACACACACACACACACACACACACACACACACACACACACACACACACACACACACACACACACACACACACACACACACACACACACACACACACACACACACACACACACACACACACATATATACGCATATACATATACATATACATATACATATACATATACATATACATATACATATACATATACATATACATATACATATATATATATATATATATATATATATATATATATATATATATATATATTTATATTTATATATATATATATATATATATATATATATATATATATATATATATATATATATTATATATATATATATATATATATATATATATATATATATATATACATATACAGGAAAAGGAGAGCCTCCAAGGAGCATTTTATGATAAGGCTAATAAAGTGGATCTGGCTTAAGTAGGCTTTCCAGACAGTATTAGAAACATTAGCCAATGAAAGAATACAGGAAAACCCAAAAAAATTTTTAAATGTTCTTTTAATTCCATGACTGGAAAGTTTATTCAGAAGCTCATTGGTTATTATTTGGGTGATAAAGGTTCTTGAGATTTTCATGATATTAGCATTCATGATATTGCCATAGCGTATCATAGCTGCTGTGAACAGCTTTATTGAAGTTGTTTTGCTTTATTGGACATTATTATTTTTGTTATTAGCTATGATAGGATAATTATTATTGTAAAGTAAATGTTGTGTATTTAAATGTTTTTGACTTTCCATAAATGCAACTATCTTTCTTTTCCAGCTGTTTGACCTGAACACCAGTCAGGTGGTGTGTGAATTCACTCCAAAACTGTCAAACCATTACCGTTACAACAAGGCTGTGTTAGATCCCTCTGATGACTTGGTATTAACAGATGGTGTGCTGTTTGATGTTCGTAGTGGCAAGCAGGTATGAGGTTTTTTGCTTTCCATTTCAATTAGGAAAAATAAAGCAGATGTATTATTAATTTTTATTTGCCTTTTGGAAAGGATATATGTATGATATTATGAGGTCCGCTTTACTAATCAAAAATATTTAAGTCTTACTTTTTTACTTTTTTTACTTTTTTAAAATTCTAGGTCCACAAATTTGACAAGATTAACCCCATTCTCAATGGTGTCTTCCATCGCAATGGGCTGGAGATCATCAGCTCCTCTGAGATTTGGGACTTGAGAACGTTCCACCTCCTGAGGACAGTCCCAGTCCTAAACCTTTGTGATGTTGTCTTTAACCACACCAGGGATGTCATTTTTGGCATCACTGTCGGGGATCTCTTGGATGAGTCCCAGGAAAATGTCTTTGAAACATCATTTAAGACTGTTGATGCTGCAGATTATTCTAGCATAGGTAACCATTGGATTTTCCTTGATCGCAATTATTGTTACATAGATTTTCCTTTGCATCATGTAAGGAATGGAGTAATTCTTTGGGTCATGCAGTAAAGGCAGGTTTAGATAGAGTTATGACCATAATTTGCTATTTGTATTACTAGTTTCAATTATATATTGGGGACTAGATTTTCTTATGCAAGCTTATGTTCTTGCAGCAACGGTTGACGTTCGTCGTGTAGTGACATCTCTAGCCATAAATCAGAATGACACACAGGTAGCAGTGGTTGAAACAGAAAGTGGAGCTGATGACCTGACTGAAGATGCTGTTGTAAGATTGTATGAAATTGGAATGACAAGACAAGAGGATGATGAACTGGTAAGCTTGTCTATCATTCTGGCAAAAGAGGGAGATTTCTAAAATTGTGAACAGGTTACAGACAGATCATTTTCTTGAGGGCATTGCTTTCATAACTCATTATATTTCCAGCATGATGAAGATGATGAGGAAGAAGACCTTGGGAGTGAGGAAGAGGATTCTGATGATAGTGATGATGACCAAGAACCAAATTCCCAGGATGGAGATGGTGAAGGTAGGCCATCTTATTAGCAAGTAGATTTGGAGGATGTGATTCCATCTCCTAGGTTTTGATTTTTCTTCTGGGCTTCTGTTATTCCTAATTTTTGTTGATGTGAAAATTATAGATGCATTTAGATCGGTTGATTTAAATTTAATGCCATCACTAATTTTCCACAAATCTTTCCAGCAGTTCAAGCGGATGAGGCAGACAATGAAGACGAGGAAGAAGTGTCGAGCAATGCCTCAGAATTGAGCATTCACTCCCTTGACGATGCCTTTGAGGACTCAGACTCATCTGACACTGTTTTCTTTGAGCTGAATGGTGATGGCAATCCCTCAGATCCCTCCAATGCTTCACTCCATGCCTGGCTGCAGGAAAATGACGATGAGGAAGAAGATGCTGAGGATGAGGACTATGAACCATCTGACTAAATAATGAAAGACTGGCTGGGATTGTGAATTCAGAATTAAAACTTTAGTCTGCCATATCCATTTTTTTTTTCTTTTCACACACACGCACACACACACACACACACACACACACACACACACACACACACACACACACACACACACACACACACACACACACACACACACACACACATATATATACACACTTGCTGCATGGGTGTAGGAGCGTGAATGCATTGCGTTCGTGTATGGGTATGTGTTTATGTATATGCTATAAGAAGTAGCTCTAATAACACAAAAACTTATTTTCTCCTATCTTTTATATATGTCAGGTGGTGTGAATATTGTGAAAAAATGTGATCCAGTGACCAACCAAGAAAAAAGATGTAACGTGATTTATTGATTGATTTTGTAATTATTTATTTGTTTTCATTCTTACAATGCATACAGTGTGGAAGATCATATAAATTGAGAAATGTACAGTTCAAAAGCCAGTATATAAGTATATGAATGGAAAATGAAATTATATGTAAACAGTAGTTTATGGTTGTCAATGGGGAAATGCTTATGGTGGATGAAGATGTGAATTACCATTTGGAAACATACAGATATGTGTATGTCTGATTGTGTGTGTATCCATGTGTATCTATGTACACACACACACACACACACACACACACACACACACACACACACACACACACACACACACACACACACACACACACACACACACACACACACACACACACACACACACACACACACATATGTATGTATACATATATATATATATATATATATATATATATATATATATATATATATACATATACATATATGTATATATATATATATATATATATATATATATATATATATATATATATATATATATATATATATATATATATATATATATATATATATATATATACATATACATACATATACACATATATATATATATATATATATATATATATATATATATATATATATATATATATATATATATATATATATATATATATATATATATATATATATTATATATATATATATATATATATATATATATATATATATATATATATATATATATATATTATATATATATATATATATATATATATATATATATATATATATATATATATATATATATATATATATATATATTTTTGTATATATGCACATATATATATGTATGTATATATATAATCTGAAATATACACAAGTACATATACATATATACACACATATAAACCCACAGGGTGGGAAAAAAGACTGAAGATGACCATTTGGCATCTTTTAAGTATTACATGTTTAATTTTTCAGTAGCCAATTTTCAAGATGACTAGAATCAAGGAATAGATGACTCTTCCGTTGCAAGCTGTGAGTATAGGTAGTGCATCTCTGCATGCATAATAAATGGTGCTGTAACTTCACCTCCCACCATGATTATCTTATAAATCTGAGTTTGATAAGGAAATCAGATTTTGAATGAAGGACTTAGGTACTTGGGATGAAAAAAAAAAAAAAAAAAAAAAATTGTGCCAATGATTTTTCTCTTAGAAACTTGTAAAAGATTTGATAGTGAAATTTCAACTTTAGTCTTTTTAGAATGGATTCTCTACTAGGCCTTTTGAATGAAAAAAAAAAGAATGTTAGTTGTAGAATCTTGGTAGTTTTCATATAATGTAAAGCAAGCTGCTGGTGGCAGGGTGATATTAACACGTGCTTAACATATGTATCATCAACATACTAGTTGCAAATACATATTTTCCAAGCCAAAGTAAGGAGCTTAGTGGTACCACTTTTTTATTGCAGTTACTAGCAAGGAAAGAGTAATTAAAGAGAAAACTTTAAAAGGAAAAAAAAAATTGAATGTTCTAATTAAGCAATATAAATGTTGATCCCTGTACTTTGTAAAAAATGCATTCTTATAATATGTTGGGTGTGGTCCTTGAATACCCATTTAAATTTATATGGCAAGCTGTTGGGTTTCTAACTTGCTTTCTAATCAGCATGTACTCATGAAATTTCACTTGTCAGCATTAGCACATCCCATTTTTCTTTTTTTTTCTTTCCTTCTTTTTCCTCATATGTTGCCTATTATTCCTTGTTCAAAATAGAATTTCATTATTATCAATTACTTGGTTCACAGTGCAAACATTCATTGACATTGTTATATCAAGTGCTTTTTTTTTTTTTTTTTTTTTTTTTTTTTTTTTTTTTTTTTTTTTTTTTTTTTTTCATTAAAAATGTATTTGCATGATCAGAAGTTGCAACTAAGCTTGCCATAATGAGAAGAGCCTTAGTTGTGCAATATTTTGAATAAAGTACTTGCTGTATCTTTCAGGAGGTTTTGAAGTAAAATTAAATTTAGTTTATATGATTATTAGAAAAAGATATGCTTTCATTCATTTTTATAAAATATTTGGAGTGTTATCCTATTTGTTAAGGGATGTTGTATCATCCATGGGGAAAATATTACTGTTTGAAGGTCTCTTGTTTGTAAAGAGAGTTATTGTTTAGAGAGATTTGCCCAGTCACAGCAAGGATTAAAAAAATATATATTCTCCCTGCCCTCCTTGTTCACACACCTCATGTGAATTTTTTGTGATTTGTAATAATCCGTTCATGGTGTGCATGTGTTTTGATATGTATATATATGTATTAAGATATTTCTTACTATAAATGGTAACCAATGCTGCTCATAAATTATTTCCCCATTGTATGTAACTTCTGCAGGGAGATTTTCTTGGAAAGTGCATCTTCCAGTTCCTTGTTCCATTATGTTACACACACACATGTAGATAATATATTTTTGCCAGAATATAATCTTCTTTGAACTTATAGTAGTTTAAATTAATTCATAAAAACCAAAATATACATTAAAAAAAGGTATTTTTTCTCAATATTTTTCTTCATCAGTATTTTTTGTACTTTACATTTGTTTTTTCTGGTAAGGAAAGCTTGACTAGCTGTAAAGTGGAAACAAATTAATGTCTGTAAACTTTGCAGGACCATCTGTATGACAATGGCAGTTCAGGGTTATATATTCATTAAGAAAAATGTTTAACTTAAAAGTCAATTAATTCATTTTATACATGGATCTTGGAAATTATGAACTGGTAAAGATTGTTATCCTAGGGAAATCATGCATGTTCACACGTTTTCATCATATTCTTAAAAAGGAATAACATTCTGGTAATAAGTTAAAATATATTCAAAGTATTCATCCAGAACATATTACCAGATGTACTGTAATTAACCCTTTCCTGATGGGGCACGTGCCAAGTGAAAACCCCTACGCCGGGCCATTGCAATATTGCATAGGAAACGTCATACTGGCATGACGCCCCAGCATTGGAAAATTAGCTGTGTCACACGGGTGTGACGCACTGTCGTCATAGGGTTAACCCATTAGCAGCTGATGGCTGCAAAGACAGAGTCAGTCATAGACGCAGATGGCACCTACTGCACAAACATTTTTTTAAATACCGTGACCAATGGGTTAGATTAAAAGGACAAAAAATAATATATGGAAAAATTGCTATATATTTAGCCTATTGCATACAGGTGTCATGACACATGTTGGCACCAACTGGGCCTAAAAGACAGGAGTCAGTGCGTACATGATGCGACATCAGGATCTGCTAACAGTTGAAGCGTGCACACAGTCATGAAGTATTATGGCTGTAATGACGTTAACTCCAGAGCTACAGGGTTCCAGTCAGCCTAAACCCACATTTTATGATGGATTTATGAAATAATATTGTTTGGGTTAGTCTGTGCTAACCATCTCAAAATTTTAGCCAGTGCTGCTAGTGTCGTAGACTGCCTGCCCTGACGACCAATTAGGTCGTTAGGCACCCCGTCCGCAATGGGTTAAGCATATGTTAAGTACAAATAGTGAGTATGTCTGCCAGGGCAGTCACCCCTTAAACAAGTGAGCTCATGAGGGTTAAAAACAACAACAACTGAACTTGGTGTGTAGCCAAGTTTCTTTGCTTACCAGTAAAGATAAAGGTATATGTTAGCTGTTCATGATCTCTTAGTCTTCATCTCTAATTGGAAAAGTGGAGGTAATGCTAAAGAGTGTTTGGGGAACTAACAGAAATATACCAAAAAAATTCCTGACATTTATTTGTCTTCAATTTACAGATTTTTTAGATTGAAAAACAAAATTTTAAATAAAATACCTGGAAACATTGTAATTTTTAAATAAATTAATCAGGTGGCTTGTGAAGATGTTTCCACATCTTTAAAATACATTAAGTAAACATTGAGGAAAACTATCCTCCTAATAACCATCATTTGAAAAAGTAATTTTGGCATAGTCAGGGTACTTCTTTTTTAAGAGCTCAACAGATACTGAATGGTCTGCTTTTCCATATCCTTGAGAATAACCAAAAACTTCAATGCTTTTGTTGTCTGGCTCGTGCAAAATGCGACCACCTCCAACGCACTCGCAATCCAGTCCTTTGGCCTCGATTCCAGGAACGACCTTGTCATACACATCAGCATGGAAACCTGCTGAACAGTACCTGAAATCAGAGGAAAATGTCACTAGACATGTGAAAAAGAAGTCCATAATATATACAAAGAATGTCCTTTGTGAATGAATATCAACTTGCAAAATTTTGCCAACACGAAGTTGTAATACTGGACTACACTACTACATATATCCACACCCACACACTCATACATAAACATACCTCACTCTTACACACAAAAATAAAACACGCTCAAATATATACATCATACATACATACATACATACATACACACACACACACGCAGACACACAGACTCCCACTCCCACTCGCGCACGCAGACTCCCACTCACACTCCCACTCGCGCACGCAGACTCCCACTCACACTCACACTCCCACTCGCGCACGCAGACTCCCACTCACACTCACACTCCCACTCGCGCACGCAGACTCCCACTCACACTCACACTCCCACTCGCGCACGCAGACTCCCACTCACACTCACACTCCCACTCGCACGCAGACTCCCACTCGCACACGCAGACTTCCAATCACACTCCTACTTGTGCACACAGACTCCCACTCCCACTCCTACTTGTGCACACAGACTCCCACTCCCACTCCCACTCGCGCATGCAGACTCCCACTCCCACTCGCACACACAGACTCCCACTCGCACACGCAGACTTCCAATCACACTCCTACTTGTGCACACAGACTCCCACTCATACTCCCAGACTCCCACTTGCACACGCAGACTTCCAATCACACTCCCACTCGCGCACGCAGACTCCCACTCACACTCTCACTCTTGTATGCAGACTTCCACTCCCACTCCCACTCTCACTCGCGCATGCAGACTCCCACTCCCACTCATGTATGCAGACACCCACTCACATTCACGCACACACTCAAGCAGCTTAAACATACCCACTCACCTACTCAAACTAAATCATGCTCACACACACACACACACTCACTCTCACACTCTATAAGATTTCTTGGTTACAAACTTGATTTGCATAACTCAAAATTTCTGTCAGTGAATCACATATTCTGTCACTAAATCGATCTGCTTGAAATCAACAGGGATTTCGTGACAAACCTTTGTCAACTAAATATTCAGACTAACTAATGGTTCCTAGAAATTACTGGTGTGTCATCATTTCTAAATCAAAAGTTTAATGTAAGCTTGAAAAGAATTATGAAAGCAAGTAACAGTGTTCCTTGCCTAGTCTTATAGTATCAGTTGTTTCAGACAGTTTCTCAAAAAAATGGTTAGCAAAGTAGAAATGTTACCAAAAGCATCCGAGAATTCTTGAACTAGACTGTGTAGCCTTTGAACTAGAAAAGTTATTGTATTACTGTATTAACTAAAGTGCACTATTCACAAACAGAATATCAAAAATCAAAATTCATATTGCCTCCAATTAATGAGGTACTCTTCCCCTCTTCTTAAAGTAAAAAGTTAATCAAATGGGAACTACTCTTCTTCTTTACTTTTCCTCTCAAAAATGTTAGCAATATTTGTCCACATATTTATGCTACTTCCTCATATGAATTCCTTTCCTCGCTCTCTGCCTGTTTGTATCCCATTTTCATGATTATTTGACCTCTTTCAACTGCTTTCATCCGAATCCTTCAATTTGGGATATCAACATGATATTTGCCAGATAAAATAAATCTTGCATTATGGAATCATGGATTTCTGAAATGTTAAGATATTTTCTTTATAAAAAAATACATTCTTTTTTAGATTACCAACTGTAAATTTATTATATGCAATTATCTTAACATTATACTGTACAATACAACTACACCATGATTAGAAGTACTGAAAACCTTTGAGCAATTTTGTACTCTACTTTTTTATAGTCTCTGTATCAAAAGAAGGCATATGCTATTGAAAAAGTCACACTTTAAATTCATGATTCTGTTATCTTTCCATATTTTTGTTCTGGTCACATTTTAATATAACTAAAATGAAATATCACAAAAATCAGTAAAAATGAAAACAAATAAAAACAGAAAATAAATAACTAATGATTGCAAGGAAAAACTGCATAACATATAGATATACTGATACCCTGTAAGTTAATTAGAACTTATCAAAAAAGCTCACTAGTCTTCAGGCTATTGTCAAATCTTTAATTTCCTAAACTCTCTCTTCAGTATATAATCTTTCAAATATATTTAAGTGTAGAATAAAAACACAAACTCTTATTAAATGAGTTTATACAAGACTTTCAAAACCTAAACGTATGAGCAGAGAAGAGGCTTTTGTTCAGGTCGAGGCTCCGTTCAGACAACTCACCCTCTCACGATGTGCTTGGTGACTTCGGGTCCTCCTTCCGGGGAGTCATGAACTTTGATCAAAATGTACTTGAAGCGACCTGTGTCAATGTCCACATCTTCAACTTGATCCAGCTTTGCAGAAGACATTTTTCTGGATATCTGGTACAACCTTAAAAGGAAGAGTTTCTTATTTCTACCACTCAACTTCTGAATACTCGTACATGATATGGCTTTCTGGTAATCTACATAAATATATATCTCAGAGATTTTGATGTCTCCACCTGGAAGCCTTGTTTTGCAATCAGCTGTGGGAAGGGGATAAAACAAAGACTGTAATAACAGAGACTAGATCATAGTGACAGTGTGCACTTTATACACTTGTACATTATATTAATTACACTAACATGAATTAAGTAAACAGATTTATGTTTCTGAATCAAGAACCAATACCATTAACGCCACACAAACACATTTATTCATTGCTTCTCTTCCTCACGGTTGCACACAACAGCCATCAACCACATGACACCCACTGGCTTGGCCCTTGACTTGGCCCCGAGCCATTTCCTCGAGGGTTTGGAATATCTCTCGACCTTGCATGACCTTGCTTTTCTTGCACCCCCTATACTCTTTATACGGCATATGACAAGTCTTTTCTTCTCTTTCCCTCTTTTTTACGAGCCCTACGCAATTTATCTCCGTTGGTTCGTACGGTAATGAACGCATAAAACGATCGACATGTATTTATGACAGAAGTCACCAACAAAAGAACATAACTTAGAATTTAAGTATTTAGAACCACAATAAATCATAAGCACCATGGGAAGTGAAATGAGACAAAAATAACTAGACTTCTGCCACTACCGTCACTTCGTGAAGACACATCCACTCGGAAGCCTCAATAAAACACCTTATAGAATACCTCACACTTAATGGCACGCCCTGAACAGCCTTTACAACTAATATACACCATTCTAGCAACCAGGCATACTACATCACGGGGGAATTTCTTTTCCGAACGGACCTTGTGGAAGCAGCAAGAGGACGTGCCGGGAGCCGAGTCAGGAGCGGCCTCACGCACGACCCAAACATCACTCCCTGGACGGCGACCGCGGGATTATTTGATTTTGAACTGACAAACAGAAGGCACACTGAGAGATAGAGAGGTATAGATGGATAGAGGTTAAGAGAAAGAAGGAATGGAAGCTAGAAAGGGAATAACATGAACTATCA
>BOPN01000594.1:75000-80000 GCA_017312705.2 Penaeus japonicus
GATATAATAAATAAGATGCTTACATAACAATCCTAAATCTCTTCTAAACATCTAACTTTGGTTGAGCTATAAACTATCATAACTTAGTCAAAATGTCCTATATTGTCAATAACACACCAAGGGTCTTGAATAAAAAATAAAGGGAAAAATCATAGTTTTATATATATATATATAGTTCTATATATATATATATGTATTTTACATTGGTAGATTTCTATATATATATATATATCTGTTTTCTTTATTTTTTTCTTGTATTTAGGTGCCAATACCGACTTTTATTTGTTCATTCCTGTCTTATTCTTTCTTTAGGTAATATTTCTTATGTAAAACTAAATCTTGTCTTGTTAGTTTTATATCGATTTTTTATTTCCTGTTTTGATATTTCCATAGTATTAATGTATATGTTTATTTTTCCATAACTATGTGTGATATATCTCTCTATGGTATTTTTTTTTTTTTTATATACATATATATATATACATATATATATACATATATATACATATATATATATATATATATATATATATATATATATATATATATATATATATATATATATATATATATATATATATACATTTCGTGGGTTGCTGGTATTGTTTCTGTACAAAACACTAAGTATTATCTATAAAGATTAACAATGGCAACTATATATTGAAAGATGCTTAATAATATAGCTCCATACCTTAATTTGCTCATCATTACATAATAGACAATTAGAGCTTCTGAACATGATAAAAAGAAAAAACAATTTTTATCTTATCTCATAATGGTTGTATACTTATCTCTTAGTAAAATTTATATCTATAAATGTTGCACAATTAAAACTAATTTAATTTACTGACCTGCTTAAAATCACAAATGACCAATTGATATCAACCTTCAGAATATTGCAAGGGCTATTTGTATCCCTCTGATAATATATTGATTAGGCAAAATTAATTTGGATTACTGCATTTAAAAAAAAAGTAACTAGTAATGCTCACTGGTATATTCTGCAACATCCATTTCTATATAATCATATTTAAGATCTTCATCTTAAGTCTTTAAATAAGGTATGAAACATGTTAATAAGCCTTATCATATTCATAATCTACAAAGACTATCTGTGCCTGTATACAACAAACATGAACATAAACAGTACTCTGGAAGAACAGCAAATGACAACCCTTACAACTTTGCTGAAGATACAGAAATATTATGCAAATATTAGGACAACTTTTTTACTCTACATATTTCTCAAGGAACCATCAGATGAACCAGTGTTTAGAAAATTGTTTAAGTAAAGAAACTCATGTGAACAAAAGACAAGATTATTTCTTGGTATGTTTGCAAAAATGACAACTGCATTATGTATTGAATGTGCCAGTCAAAATCTAATACCAATGCAACTATACATTGACTGCTATATACAAAATTCTATTTCTATCTAAGTTCCATGGATGGAATTTCATAAAGCTGGATTAATAATGTATTTAAGATTTTCTGAATGTCAGTTTCAAAAGATTATATTGTAATTATTACTATCATTCATAATTATAGATTCCCAATAAATGCTTAAAGAGCATTCATCATAGTGACATAAAGGAGAAATAGTTGAATGAATTACAAACTATTTGGAATATACATTAAAAGGCTGGATTTATCCTTTATACTGACTTTGTCTACCATAGCAGGACTGGCTCTTAATACTAGATCAATCTTCATTCCATACAAATGTAGCAAATATATATATATTTATATACATATGGTACGAAGACATCCACAAATATGACGGATTGTGGTGTATCAGATATTTTAGTTGCATACAAAATTAAATATATTTCATTATTTCTCTTTTGAATATCTTAAGGCAAAATCCAAGGACCAAAAGTAGCTATACTACAGGCATTTTTCACAGTTGTTTCACATACTGGCTATTACCTTACAGGTGGAACAAATATTTACTTTTGAAATCTCCAAATGTTTCTGACTCATCAAAATTCTATACAAACCTGTAGGATGATAGTATTCTGCAAAATATCTTTGACCCTATTTACTGATGGATACATGTTTATATATTCATATGTATATATATGTGGAACCCTGTTTAATGTCATCCCAGTAACCATTATTTTATTTCTACATCAAAAAGAAAAAACTTCTAAATGTTCTATGGCTATGCCAACAAATAATCAGTGGAATTCAAATGCTCCCAAAACAAATCCATCATCTTGTTGATTATGGACATTAACAAATAAGGCCTCCAATTGACATAGTTATCAGGATCCTGACCCTGATGTTAAATGAGGTTCAACTGTATACATCATATATATATATATACATAAACAACAAATCATCCACATGTATACAAATAACTCTTGTAAGAAAAGACCCTGCCAATACAAATAAACATTTCCATAAATCCCTACATTCATGATTTGTTTCAAATAAAATACACTAACGTAAAATGAACTCTACTACATATGCAAACACATCTGGAAAGATGATTAAGACAAGATTAATAATAACAAAAAAATCCCCAACAACAATCAGAAGGAAAGGGGTTAATGCAAAACATCTTGCAATCTTTTATGTAAATGTTCTACCTTTTAGTATACTAATGTCTTTAATTCTGAAATTATTAATCACATTAATCGGGAGACATCTATTTTGAGTGAGCAAAACTGTTACTGCATATAGAGAAAGTTGTATTAGTATGAAAATATTACATTCTGTCTTCTTAAATGAATTATACAGCTTAATTTATCTGTAGACCTTGCACTGCATCAGAGTCAATAAATGCACAGTTGTATTTCCTACACAGATACTATTTAAATATTATTCAACCAACTTTGCATTCACAAAACCTAATTAAATAGATAATAAGAAAAAGGTGGTCTGGTGTATAATTGATAGCACAAGTTATTCCAATAAATGCAATACCATGAGAGATATTTCCTTGGTACACTGTGCCTCAAGGACAACAATATTACCTCTTATGAATATCTCAAAATAAGAAAAAGAAAAATGAAATAACTGAAAAAATATAGGTGATATCCAGTCTTCATTATTGATCCTTCTATCATTAGATAAAAAATAATATGGCTGGGTGTATGTAATATGCAAGTGATAAGCAGATCATGGTCAGGTGTCAAATAATAAAATATCCACATAGGTAATCTTAACCTATATACAAGCAAACAGAGAATGTTTAAAATTGTCACAACCAATGAGGAAACAAGTCATTAAAAAAATATTAGGACGTAACCACTGGGTAGACTAGACTGAAAGCATATTGTACTAATATACTATAATGAATTATAGCATATATTGTAAATGCATTGAGTAGCCAGATAGCATCAATGGAAATTAATAAGGGTAAATAAATAAAACTTCACTTAGTTTCTTCTAGCCTGGAATTAATGCAGTTAAGAGAATATTTTAAATGAGATAGTGCACTCTACTAGCGCCACGGTCGAGCTGTTTGACCATCTCTACTTTTCAGCTGTGATCTAGCAGTCTGACGCCCAGTGTTGACTGTTGAGGGTGGCTCGGTCATTGCGGGATCAGTGGGAGTCACATAGTTGGGGATCCTTGAGGCTGCTTCCCACCAGTCTGATGCATCAGCCATGCTCAGAGGTGGCAGAACGGTAACTGACACCTGCTGAGCTATCTCCTTCGCAACCTCCTGATTAATAACATGTGAGGTGTCATCTGTGACTAGAGGGAAGCCAAATTTATCTTTTGCAATACGAAGACCTCCACTTAGCATGAAGATATTGCTATACCCTCGATGCTGTAATGTAGCTGCAACCTCTGGTGCCACATCTTCAGCATCATCATATACGACAATGATAAATTCTGCGTGGTTTTTGTACATCAGGAGCTCCGGACATTCCCAACCTACAGCTCTGGACATACGTGCTGCAGGATGATTGACAGCAGTTACTAAGTGTGATTCTTGATAATCCTGAGGAGGACGAATGTCTATTATCACATATGGGCACTCTGGGGGTTTAGGCCTTCCTTCCATCTGAAAAAAGGGTAAAGAAATTATTGGGTATATAAAAACATTTGTATACTTCACATTCAGATTTTTCAGTATATTTCTCAAATAACCCTATACTTTTCTTTTTATCAACTTATGATTGATTTCCTGTACTAAGCATTTCTTTCTAATGTCTACACTTACACTGGCTTTTTCCTCTAACTAAAATTCTTCATGAAATTATAAGCTAAAACTATATATTTCCATGAAATAAGAGGAAATTTTTGATTGACAGCAAACATTTTAGCATATTCAAAGTTACCTCAAGTTCAGTCATTTTATGAAGAACATTTTCCACTTCATCTCTGTACTTTATTGGTACCACTGCTCTCTCCTTCTCCTTTTCTACATTCTGGTTTTCACATTCTGCAGCTTCAATGTCTTCGGCATGGGCAAGCATCAACTGCAGGAGATCAGCCAGGGAAATACGACGATATACCTCATCATTTCTGACCTGAAGTAATTATTCTATGTTACATCTCAGGCGGCATTGTCAAAAATGTATAAATATAAAGTCTGGATTTATGTGCATGTGTTTGTTTGTGTATGTTTATAACAAGCTCTACAAAAAGACAATATAAAGTAACTTATCTATTAACCATGTGGTTCTAGACACTCCTTTATTTAGTATGTGGAGAGCCTAATATTTAAAAAAAAATCAATATTCAATCTAAACAATATTTTTCATTTGTTAAAGTGACTAATTAGCATTTACTATAAAACAATTACACAATAAATTATATGATGTATTTTGTGAAGTCTTACTATGTAGTAAGGTATCCATAAAGATACATACTATATAATTCCAAATCAAATATCATTAAAAATATGGAACTATATCATTTCTAGCTTCCACTGCTCTGTGCTGCTTGTTAGTTTTACCATACTGTAATGTTTTTGAAAATATAAACTTTTCAGGGACAGGGCAAGCACCCAAATAAAGCTGTAGCACCAAAAATGGCAG
>BOPN01000594.1:107500-110000 GCA_017312705.2 Penaeus japonicus
TTTTTGCGTGAGTTTCAATCTTTAGCTGAGAAATGCCGAAGACTGAAGTGGGCGGCGGTGGGCTTTTACACAGGGGCTCCCTCACTCGGGTCAGCAGCTGGTGGCGGGAGCACGTCACGCCTCATCCGCGTCACTCGGCACTCGTGACCTCGTTAGGTTAAAAGGCATCAGACAACTACTTCATTGTATTAGTGAAACATTTGTATAATAAAGCCGTTCCTGTAAAATGTTTTTTACAGCAGTGAAAAATTCTTTTCGCAGGGAAGATCTCATCATCGTAGTCATTCAGAGGCTAAGGAATATAATTTGCTAAGGACTGAATGAAGCTCAGAGATATAGGATATGCCTCTTTTACAGTGACCGAGAGTCGTCATCCGCCTCCATATGGAAGAAAGCAATTTCCTGGTACAGTCAGCGGGAAACACAGCCACGCCCGACCTAAATGGTCCAAGCGCGCCAGGTATCGCTTTCAAGAGCTCAGACAAACGGGTCTGACTTCTGTTTTCGTAAGTGATTCTCTGACATCATGCCTCTCCATCAGATCCTATCATAGCTTGCTGCTAATCCTGCTCCCGGGTTCGCTTACGTCACATGAAGTCCAGCGCGAGGCTCTGGGGCTGCTAGAAGCCGCCACCAGCGAGGCCGCGCTGCTGTACTTACGCATGGCGACACGGAGACACGATGCATGACAAATTCCTCAGACAAGATGGCATGCAGTTCTCCCGCTCCGGCGTCGCTAGAAATTTCCCGCTGAAGATATAAAAGCTTAAATCTTATTCGGGAATTAACATAAATCTTTGTATATCCTGAAGGCCACACTCGTGTTTCTAGAATTGCCTCGACGGCTTTTATGATATATCATTTATCATTTGTTGCCCACCAGATTTTTTGCTTCGTTTTTGTTTTAGCAGGACGCTCTTCTCCGCTGTTGCTAGCGAGACAAAATCCCAAAGGGAGGAGGGGGAAGGGGGAGTGAGGGGCCACCTAAAGCACAGACTCACAGCCCACACCTGCAGGCGGCTCATTAGATAGTCAAATATGGACATCGCTCGTGACAAGGGACAGCGCAGGGGCTCGGAACACTCCCCGACAAGGACCCGCCGATAATAAAATCTGATTGGGAACGTAAGAAACGACAGTTACAATACAAAGTACCGGGGCCACCTGTAGCCCAAGGTTAACGTCGCAGTGGATTTTGTGCTTGCATTCATGCTTGTGAGGTTAGTCGTGGGAAGAACACGCTCGAAAATTTGCATGGGTTGATCAGAGGAGAAAAAAAACGCGAATCTTTTGACTTTGCTAGAAAATGACATCAGATTTACAGCAGAAAATAGATATTCTTGAGATAAAAGAACTACCCCAAAAAAGACAAACCAGATGTAATTAGAATTAAAACAGAACATTTCAGCAAGAAGACAGAAAGGCTATGCATACTTAGTAAAATAAATATAGCGGAGTATAAAAAATAAGGGTACAGACGCTAAGCAGTGCTAAGTAAAGGTTCTCATGCACAGCCCAGCCTCTTCTCTAATTACTCTGTGCCCGGGAAGCTAAATCCTAGCGTGAGAACTTAATGAATGCGCAAGATTTTTACGAAATCTGCCACACACAAAAAACAGAACATCTGTTTTGCGCCATCGTCGGTGCAGATGTTTGAGTTTTGTTGGTGACTGTGCGAGAGACGTACAATAAAGTGACTACTTATTTAGTTCATATGCTGCAAAATAACAACTCTAAAGCTCAGAGATATATATCATGAGACCCACGTATAACAATTTTTACAAGCAAACCAAGAGTATACAATCAGGCATCTTTGAAATATCTCAAATACAAACAGATGAGGATAAAATCCGCGACGCACACGGGAATTCTCCAACAGAAGATGGCGCTAGGTCGCTTTCCTATGTAAATAAGGCGATCCAGCATATCTAAAGACCGGAGCTAAGCGACTCATCTGAATATTGAGTTTCGATCCCAAAGTGCAATAAACAGAAATTATATAATTTGACCGACCACATAGTTTTTCCTTCAATAATTCAATAGTTATTAAGTTATTTATCTACCTGAATATGCATCTTTAATAAACGAATGAACATGTATAGGTAAATTCAATATTGTTCGGACACTTTTTTCATTGCTTCCCAGTTTGGTTTCACGTATTACTCTCTCTCTCTCTCTCTCTCTCTCTCTCTCTCTCTCTCTCTCTCTCTCTCTCTCTATATATATATATATATATATATATATATATATATATATATGTATATATGTATATATATCTATATATCCATGTATATATATATATATATATATATATATATATATATATATATATATATATATATATATATATACATATATACATACATACACACACACACACACACACACACACACACACACACACACACACACACACACACACACACATATATATATATATATATATATATATATGTATATATGTATTTTTTCTAGTGTGTATCTGTCTCAACACACACAC
>BOPN01000594.1:117500-122500 GCA_017312705.2 Penaeus japonicus
GACACCGTAACACGGAGTAACGCGTTTTTTTTTCATGGAGGAGGAATACAAATTGCGGAGTTACTAATTTTCAGGCTTGCTTTGTTTGTATTTCTCGAAAAGAACTGTGCGCGTCCTTGGCTGGAGACCTTGCGAGGGGACTTTGTTGACGTGATTTGCACTCTGACCCATTATGAAAATGAGATTGTCTGGAGAGCCGGAGCCGACTGGCACAGACTCAGACAGGCATTCTCTTAACTGGCACTCCACGCCAGCCTTCCCCCTCTTTTGGCTGAAGGGAAGCCGCCTCATATAAACAGGGTTAAAAAAGCCGCATCCTTGAATAAGCCGTGGAATGTCTGATGAATGTCAACAAGGCATAAATCTTATAAATTAATACTTGAATGAAAGTCGAGATCGAGCTTTGAGGAAAAGTTATGATTATACTTACAAGAGACCAGAATGATAACTCTTCCTGATATTATTTAGCTTAAAAATGTTGAATAAATTGCCTTGCAATCTATGCAGTGTGAATGCTTTACGTTCTACATACATCTTCAACATACTCTCTACGGGGTGCGACTCCATGCATGCACATGCACACACACACACACACACACACACACTTAAAACAATGTGTAACTTAAGTGACATGGATTACATCTACAACTATAGAGTGTGAGAACCAAGGTTATTATGAATAAAGTGGAATTAAGGTCCTCTTTCATTCATTTATTCTTTCTTTCTATCTAGCTCTCTGTCGGTATGTCTATCTGTCTGTTTTTTTCTCTCTCTCAAATTCTTTCTTTCTGCCCTCCCCGATATCTGAATCAGCTGCACCGATACTCAGCATCGCTTATTCAGTCAAGGATTCGCGAGACGATATCGAGGTGGCATAAAGCGCGTTTGAAGCAACAATCTGCATCCTTTATTCTTCTCCATAAGGAATACTGATAATTCCACCTAATAATATGGAGCTCCGTACGCGGGGGACTAATCAGAAAAAAATGGAAATAAAAAATAATTCCCAGTGTTAGATACTGAAATAAACAAGACAGTAAATACAATGTAAACGTAGTTAGTAGTGAGTCTAAATAACAGCGGCGACCTTATCGTAACTTGATCCTTTCAGCCTGTGTCATTTGTACAACGATGACAAGGTCACAGTGGAAATAAAAATTCAGATTGCGACCACCCTCGACTTTAAGTTTTTCTCGGTTGAAGTCAGTGCAATGGAACTCACAAATTTCATAATCATACAATAATGCCATTAAGTTCATGAGCCTTGCCATTCACTTTAACATCAATCCCGACACCCAAATTTTGCTCTCCGGAAACTGACAATAGTAAAAGTGATGTGGGACTCGCTGAAATGAATTTTTATAAATGTAAAAATCCAACTCTAAAATCTAAAAAAGAGGAAAAAAGATCGATAGCATTTCTACTTTCGAAGTTCTACATTCCACTCCCAGACTAAAGATTGTTAATCCTCTGGTATGTCCCGGCAGCATTATGAGCCGCAGCGGGAGGAACGCTCGACAAGAAACACCCGGCCGGACTCTCCACACGGCGAAAGGCTTCGAGAATGGGAGGACGGGACGGTACGCGGCCGCTACGCCAATGGAGGGAGACACAAAAGCCGGCCAGCGAAACTTGTCGTAATGCACCATGACGCCGCGAGATGAATACTCAAAAAGAAACTTGCCGCATTTAGTGGAGGGAGCGCTGGCGGGAGGGCTCGCTGGAATGGGGATACAGACGGCCCCTTTGAAGAAAGTTTCTCATTTGTACATTGCCTCGCTGTAGTTGTAGCTGTGGCCTTTTCGAGTGTCGACTGCAGTAGGAAAATTATAGAAGGTCACAGAGACAAGATAACTGAATAACGGAAAGGAAAAGGTCGCTCTGTTCACTTGATAAGTAATAATGTCCTTATCTTGAGACATATGTATTCCTTATCGCCCGACAACTTCACTTCAGTATAGGAAATTAACGATAGGAACCCAACAGGAATACTTTTGTTCTCCAGCGATACAGACAGCATAGGACGGCCCATATATCCTCCAGCAATAATCCCCTACAAGATAACAATTCTTTCTGGCCTCTCACACCCTCTGTAGGACGGCCTCGGACCACACGGAACTAAAGCGATGACCGCCAGAGGTGACTATGTCGGTGGAAGGACAAGGGCTGGGGATCCCTCTGACCGCCTCCCACCTCGGGTCACCTGTCCTGGGGGCTGTGACGCACCTGCAACGTCCAGCCAGAGCGAAAACCACCGCGACAGGTGCAACAGGTAACTTGACTCCGGGCACGTGGACGCAAGGGACGGAAAGTACCCTGGGCAAGGGAGGTCGGGCGTGCACAGTGAAGCGTAAAACAAATAGTGAGAGGAAGATGAAAATATGATACGAGGAAAAGTAACCAGTAAAAAAATAAAGGATGGGTGGGGAGAGATATTGCTCTTCACGTTTTGTCTACTAAAGGGGATTTGTGTGTCGTCTTTTGACCACAAAAGACAAAGTAACACAACACAAAGAGAGAGTCCAGAAAGGCGAATGAATATAGAGCAGTATTAGATAACGTGTGAAATGCTGATGAGAAAAAAACAAATATAAGATATCTGTATAATTTGTGACTTTACTATCCGCGAGAGTGACAAATCCGTTTACTTCGGTATTTCAAACTTTAAGTTGAATATAAAACTATTAGCATAAACATGCATTTCATTCCTTTAATACTCACCGTGATTTTACAAATATACCATGCCTCATTCAGGACACGCGCTTAAATTATGGACATTTCTATTTATTAGCATCATGAATAGGAAGGAGATCGTGGTTCAGTATTTGCATAATACTATCTGGTGATATGATACTTTTAACAGAACATCCTCCACCGTTCTCAAAACTAGCCAAAAATAAAACTTACATCTAAACTGATAAAAAAGACAAAACAAGTGAGGTACAAGAAAGAATGAAAAAAAAACGTAAACAAACTTGAACACATTGGACGTTTTACTTATATTTTTTGAAGAGATAAAAAACAAACAAACAAAATAATCCATAAATATTAAAACAGTATGAAAAGAAAAATCGTTCATTATAATTAAGAAGGGAAGAAATAAATAAATTCAAACGACTCTTCTTAAAACTGACGGGCGGGGTTCGTGATGGACAGCAGCCGCAGTGCAGGGAGGGGCCAGAACAGCACAGCAAAGAGAGGAAACATACCTAAAAACTCTAGTTCGTGCAACATTATCGCAACAGAATAGTCCAGAAGGTCGGGGAAGGGGGACGTAAAGCAGGTAAAGCTAGGTTGTGAAAAGAGATAGGGGAGAGAACAACAGGCAAAGCGGTTAATAGCATAATGCTGATGGAGGCGGAAATGACAACAAACCATTAAAAGATACTGAGGATAATGTTCAAGAATTGGATTGAGGGAAAGAGATTTTTCACTAAGAGCAGCAGTAATGCGAACTACATCAAATATATGTCATAGACCTAGGCAGTAATCTTACCAGACACACACACATGCACACTATAAAACAAACAGACAAAAAAACAGCTTCATACCACTAGCAACTAGGGGAGAATATGCCAACAGTAAAACAATTATGCAAATATTCATGAACAACGCCAGAGGGACAGTCCTCGTTTTATAGATTATATGTAAGCCTTTGTAAAATCAGTACGAGAATCTTTTGTCGTAACACACACACACACACATATAAAGACATATATATTTGTGTGTGTATATATCTCTGTATCTCTCTCTCTATATGTCTACTTATCTGCCTATCTATACATAAGAGTGTGTGTGCACACACCGACAGACAGACACACATATGTGTGTGTGTATGTTTGTGTGTAAACATACATACACACACATGCATATATATATATATATATATATATATATATATATATATATATGTATATATGTATATATGTATAAACACATACATGCTCTTATACACAGTCACACATCCTCGAGCGGTGGGTGAAATCTCATCAACAGGCTTAGTAATCTTATATGCCTGATCATATTTTTTCGTATTTTTTCGATAAGCACCAAACCTAAATGGAATTTCGATATTTCTTCAAAGTGATAATAATTTATCTTTTGGTGTACATTTATACCGTTTATACCGCTTATATCATCCAAGATATGCAAATAAAACAACCTGAGGAGGAACAAGAAAACACGCATTCGCCAAGCTTTATTGCTACTTGAGAGCAATATAGCGATAATTCCGTATAATTTCCTGCACTTCCCTTCGTTGTGTCATTTACAATGGATTCGACATGAAACCTTTAATACCACCCGAGGTCCTGTTACCAAAAGACAACAGCAACAATAAACCATAACAGAACGGTAATAATTCATAACGGAGACTGATTTCAATACCACATCCGGGGGGTATTCTTAGAGGCTCTCTGACGTGTAATTGGCCAAAGAAATGGAAGGAAAACGCAAATAAACCTTTGAATACCTCTGCTTTGCTCACGGACCGACACACCCTACTCATTCAGCCTACGAATTGCCCATTAGGGTTTTAAAAGGCCGATTATAGTCATCCTTGCGTCTGAAAGCCAATAGAAAACGCATATGAAGTAAGTACAGGTATAAATTAATCTGTAATTGCAGGCGGCAGGTTAAGTGCATAATTAGGATGCAATAACCGTAAGGGTAACAAAAGACGAGGTCACGTGTCAGAAACGGGGTGCAAGTCCCTGGGAACTTCCAGTCCAAGATATGAAATTAGTTTCCGGGACGAATATCATTCTTCACAAAAATGTAGTAATAATGATAATGATATTAACACTACCACCACCACTGCAATCATTAACAGAAACAAAAATAACGATAACAGCGACAGTAACAATAACAATAGCAAACACGCAGGTGTATCTATGTGTGTAGGGGGGGGATATCACATATGGCTATCTATACTTGAAAAAGATGCCTGTTCCTGATGGTAAAATTCTGTGCCTAACGGAGAGATAAATCACCTGTCAAAC
>BOPN01000594.1:127500-130000 GCA_017312705.2 Penaeus japonicus
CGATTATCATTATCAAAACGAACTCCTTCTACTATTAGAAAATTATGCATAGTTAACTTAACACGCACTTGCGCCATGATATCAAATTGAATTGCACTGCGAAAATATGCACACGCCCATTGCAGGTAAAACAATGGGTTTCCTCATCGCATCTTTCAGGCGTCTGGCACCCTTACGACGGCCGCCACCCACGCGGTCGCATTGCATGCTATCCCCGTCTCCCGATGCCCGATTGCTATCACTCCACGCCCGTAAAAATCTTGAATCCTTCACCAAGGGTTTTCTCTTATAGACAAGACGCCTATCTACACTTGCGTTCATCACCCTTCAGTCCAAAGATGCATTTCGTCGCAAAAAAAAGAAAAGAAAAGAAAAAAAACTTCCATTTTCTCCATCGGGAATAAGATTACGCGATTCAGTACCTTCACTGCTGAGCCCCCGAGAGCCACAACAACGACTATCACAGCTACAACACCAACACACCGACAGACGCATCACATCAATAACCTGCCCCTCACCCATCTGCCTTATGCACGCCACAACCACAATGGCCTCGGTGCCTCACGAAGCGTCTGGTTATCCCACGATCTCTCCGCTCCTCCCTAGCCCCTACCCCCTACCCCCACCCCCTTGGAAGAGCGTCCTAGGCAGGTAAGGTTCCGGCGCCCCCAAGTCGGCATATCCTGAGCCATCTGGGACGTCAGGGCACCGGGACACCCGCCACACACTCCAATGTATCACCGGTGGAACATGTAAACAATTATCTTATTCTGTTTATGGTTACGGGAAAATGAAAGATTTTGCGGCCGTGAAGTGATGGAAGGCGTCACAGGGCGTTATCAAGGCTCTGGGTACTGTCACAAACACCTACGTGTAGCCTACGCTTGGACGGATCCCAGATTCACTTAGTCGCGTTTTTTAACAACATATGAAAAATATCAGCGTGAACCCCTAGATGAAAAGTCTGGCGCAATTAATCGGTAAAATGATCGACTTAGAATGTATCATTTCGCATTAACGGGTGAAAAGGAGTAATAACTTTAAATTGGATTTTAATAAATTACTCCGCTGACTAACTGCGCTTTGAAATTACTGAGAATATAAATCATATCAGCCTCACTTAGGGAATAAAAAGCTCGCCTTCTGCCTGAGCCCCAATAAGGGTTTCTCGGGCAATTGCCACGGATTTTACGGCCCTCGGAGGGATGGTGCGCGTGCATCGTAAAGGAATTTATATACTCTACATTCATAAATACTTTTTTGCAAATAATTCAAAAGTGAAATTACTTAGGATATTACGGCTTGTACAGTATCAGCAATATATTAGATGCTGCTCCCTTAACCTGTTTCATGCTAGCTGAGTGCCTCTCTCATCAAGGCTTGCACAGCTTGCACGCCAGCAACCTCTGCCAGGTGGTCATTAGCCAATCAACTAAGCAATGTGTCAAGGAAGATCACCTGCTGATAAACAACCCGCATATCCTACTCCTTTGTTCCGAAATTCTTCAGTCGAGATTTACAGCCTGTAATAATTCCATATTAGTGAAAGCATCCTGGTTCCTAAAGGAGAAGAAGAGCCAATTCATCAAAAAGTTTTTAATTGTATGGGAACGAGGAAATATAGAACCGAATAAGCAAAGCCCTCTTAGTGCACTAAATCACCGATGAGCAGAATGCATGTCCCAAATTAAACTTAAGCACAGCTTCAGCAAACTCGCTCGCAGCCTAATTAGCCAGGCGCACAACTCTCATTAACTGAACTCGCTTCCTCGTGCCCGGGTTTCCAGATGACTGACTGATAAGCCCCAGAAATTATGTTAATCTGGGAACAAATCGCTGTTTTTCAATTTAGGCGAAGCCAACTGCAAGTCATCTATTATATGACGAGGTGAGCTCGTTGACCGCGAACCTTGTTATGGGGGATCATTTTCTAAGTCTTTATTACCTCTTTGGAAGACGGAGGAGCGAGAGAGGCGAAGAGGTCATCACGACGACCGCTCAATTCCATGCCAGCGACGCGGACATTTATGATGCGAAGAGGGCATGGGACGCTGGTCATAATTGAGTTCTTTTCCAGTCAGGTGAGAGATGGCACCCTCAGAAAAATTCCCTCGAATAATGCGCTGTTCATTTCTCTGGAGTTTGGGTTCGTTTCCACATGACGAAACTCTCTTATCTACGACAATGTAAAAAGAATAAACAAAGTGAGGGTTTGTACAGAGGATGTGTACCCGTGATATGTACGTTATACCCATGATGCGAATGAAATGAATGTAAATTAACTACGGGATGCAGTGAAGATACAGAAACTACAGTTTCCGCTTGAGTACAGCGCTATAATTAGTAACCAGACGCAGTGGAACGAGTTTAAAGACCTCTTATCCATAAGGACACACGAGCAGATAATGTTGCTAACCGTAAATGAGCACTGCAATTGTCCACGTAAACCGAATATGGCGACAGGAATATATCTTCGTCGAGTGGTAGGATAACAACAGTA